>JBAMYA010060220.1:0-28318 GCA_037176975.1 Arrhamphus sclerolepis | reverse complement strand
TTTTCTAGTTCCCCCACCCCCCCCCCCCCCCCCCCCCCCCCCCCTTTTTTTTTTCCTCATTTATGTTGTTGTAAATCGGACGTGGACTCATTTATTCTATGTCAATGTGTGTAGTGAACCAAACATGACTTTGTTTTACAGGAATATTCACAGCTGGGTAAAACACCCAGGTGTTAGCATCTGCTATGCAAAGTAAAAGATGGTTGCACTCTATGGAATACATCAAGTCAGGGATGCCAGCATTGAGACAACCCCGTTGCTTCTTCACTTTCTGCTTTGTTGACTGCTTAACAAATCAGCTCATATGAAATAAAGCAGCGAGTTCTTGTCAAAGCACTGCTGCTCATGCTCAGTCTCAGGATGCATAAACAGTTGGGTGTGCATACTGTATGTTTAACGATGAACAGTTCTTTTATCAGAAGTATTTTTGACAGAAAATAAAAACAGAAAATAAAACATCAACAAACAACTGGACCCTGCTCCATATTTTGCAATCAGGTGGGTTTCTATTACACATATATCTCTAGCGCAGAAATAGTCGACACCAAAAGGTGAATACACGTCTCCTAGCTTGTTATCAAAGACAATTATTAGGTTCAGGATGCCAGTCTGCTCTCTGTAAACTCAGGCATTCGAACCAATTGAGCACTAAGGGAATTTCATGAAGCCAGAACAAAAGTCATGCATGGAGTTCATGTCTGAATGAAAAATTGGATCTCTTTGTTTTGCTCCCAGGGCTTGTGTACCAATAACTTCAAAACATGAAATATCGTAAAATATAGCTGCTCCTCAAACGGCCGCTTTTGAGTAACCAAAGAGGGAAAATCTCTATAAAACACAGAAGCAAACATGCTGTAAGATGTTTTATTCATTCATTAGATCCTCCGCAGCTTATACAGAGACAACATCAAACATGGATACAAACTTGAATTTCATGAAACAGAATCAAAACAAGCAGCAAGGTTTTGGCTTGGTAGATTGCACACAAATGTTGTCTCTGCCCTTCAAGTTCACTTAATGAAATATGGGCCATAAATGACAGGAATGACAATTCTGTCTTCTCTTGGAACCATCAGTCTCCCCTGGTAAGACTGCGTGCCTGAACCTCAGAAGCTGCAAACAACTCTGATGAAATTACATCTTGTTGTGGCTGCAAACATTATAGCAGGTGTCTCATCCTCAGATTTGCAGCAGCTCCTGGCTCTTGCTTTGATGTTCAACATTAACAGCATCTGTTTCCTGAATGAGAAATAGTAAATACTAAAGAGACAGTTCACCTGTTCATCAATTTTGTTAAAAAAAAAAGAAAAAAAAAAAGAAAAAAAAAAGTGTGTTTAAATGAAAACCTTATCATTTGCTGTTTTTCTGTTGCCAAATTCAGTGGTGCAGTCATCTTAAAACTCCCATTGCTCCAGAGCACTATGCGGCCACCATTTTGTTAAAGACCAGTAAGTGATTTAAAATTCCATAGCAAGAAATTACATTCTAACTGTTTCAAAGATAGCCTGATTTCTTGAGAAAACATCGTAATTAGAGTGTGCTCCCGAGTTCTTTTAAGACGTATTCTGCCTTCTAGCAATTTATTGTTAATCAGGCTGTAGCCTGAGTAACCAGTTCACCAGAGTGGGATAATATAAACTGTACCAATAAAGCAAATAATCATGTTTAGTTTGACCATTTACTAAAATCAATTAAGTTCCAAAATAATAAAACAATACATTAAATTAAAAATAGAAATAGAAATTTACAATTTTCAGTCACTTTCATTGTGCAACAATAAATGAAAATGTCTCAGTTCAATAACCCAACAAATAAAGCACTCAGAGCTTAGATTTTAAGCCTTGATATTTTAATTTAACATTAAAACTAAGTCTGAAAACCTAATATCTAATAACCCTAACAGCTGGCAATTATGCTTTAAATTAAAATAAGCTTAAATGGGTACCCTACCAGGTGCCAGGTTATGGTGCTGAAGCCATGCCCAAGTATGAGGAAGCCAGAAACAAGATGGCCGTTTCACACTCTCGAGTAGAAACTGAGTCTGTCCCAATTCAGCGGCCGCATCCTTCGAAGGACCCGTCCTACGTAGTCTACGTAGGCTGCGTCCTCCAAAGGCCGGGCAGGCCGGAAGTCAGCGGCTGTGAATTGGGACGGTCGAGCCTTCAGATTTACCTCCACCCTTACCTCGGCGTACGTCCTGTTGCCTAGCAACCGTGACAGTGCTGAACCGAAGAGAGAGTGGAACTACAACAGCACCCGTGAAGAGGCGGCTGTTCTATTTTCTCAACTTAATGAAAACTTAATAAAAGCGGCAATAGTTGAAGAACTACGGGACTGCTGTTCGAGCTCATTTGCTGTCTTGATGATTTCTATCAAAATAAAATACAAAAAATGTCTACACAAATGACAAAAGCCTATCACCATAACCGCTTTAGGCTTTTAATTTTTGCGTACACAGCTCCGTTCCCGGGCTACTATAGAAGTTTCTGTTATACCTGCAATGCATCTTGGGATAGGGCGGGCCAAGAAGGATACACCGGACCCATCCTTCAAATCGGGGAAAAGAAGGAAGAATTTGTAGGCCAAATTTGAAGGACCCTTCCAATTGGAACAGCCTTTGGCGCGTCGCTGGGATGTAATCGGCCTTCAAATGCGGACTTCGAAGGATGCGGCTGTGTATATATTTATAATTTGGAGCACAAGTCCATTTTTGGTTACGTTCATGTTTCACACACAGATATTAATTAATTAATTAATATCGGAATTAATATGCCCAGTTTATCTGGAATGGACTGGCGAGTATAGATAATGGATGGATGGATGGATGGAAGCCCAGTTTATCAAGTTTTTACATTTTGGGCAAAAGTTAATACGTTTTGGACTCAGCAACTTGTTACATTATCAACCAGTTATTACATTTTGGGTTTTATTACATTTCTTTTCTACATAACATTTCAGGTGGTTGTTACATTTCGGGTTGTTGGTACATACTGGGCTGTAACAAGGCCTCTGGTTTGTTGCATATCAGGCTCATGACTGACAGTATTTCTGCTAAAATGCCGTGTTTTGGTTTTACCTAACATTGCAGCGGACATTAAGGCCAATTAAGCCCACTTTGGCATTGTCTGTCCACAGGACACTGTTCCAGAAGTCCTGTGGTTTGTTCAGATGTAGTTTTGCAAAGCTTATAGCCCTTTTTCACTGCTACCTACTCACCTCGGCTCGGCTCGGCTTTAAGGGTTTTCCGCTAGGTCCTAGTACCGGATCGTACCTGCTTTTTTGTACCTACTTGGCCATGGTTCCAAGGGCTGAGTAGGGCTGAAAATGCAACGTCACCAGGATGCAGGCCACTAATTGGCCAGAGAGTCATGTCACTGATAAGTCATGAGAGTGACTCCTTCACACCCGCTATATTCAAAACTCTGCAACAGCAACTGCAATTTACTTTACTTTTAAAACTTTATTTTTATGACTAAACTTTGTTACAGCTAAAAATGGCAAGAAAGCCTTCTCTGTGGTCCAACGAGGACGCCTCCACATCCTCATTTGTTGTTTTCGCATATGCAGTGTTGTATAGTAACGAAGTAGAAATACAGTTAAATACTGTTTACTACTTCTATTTCTGACAACTTTCACTTTTACTTTACTACATTTTTCAAATAAAATCAATACTTTTACTCTGATACATTTCCCATAAGCATCCTTGTTACTTGTTACTTACAAAAGAAAACAAGAAGAAATATGCTACTTGCCAAAGGACAATTGTTGTTATTGTACTAGCCAATCATGTTAGAATACAGACCGCAAGACGTAAGATCATTGGTTAATCGCGTTATGCAACTGTGCAAATGAAAGCAGCGGATAAATTCCAAACTAACGTTACGTTAACTAACATTAGTCAGGACAAGTCCGGTCTCGAGTCAGGAGGCGACAGTTAGCTCACATGTATTATGTCGGAGATGGAGGTGACTGAACTGGTTCCCATCACAACCAAACCTGCTGAAATCTCAACCCACGACAATAACCACTGGTGTCCGTACTTACGATGGATGTTCAGCTAAATTGGAGTAAGAGAGTCCTCATACCACATTAAGGGTCTGCTATTTCTACCCAAAACAGAGATACTGGCGTTCAAAAACTCCCCATCCAACCTGAGGAAGCATGTTGAGGTAAGTTAAATAAAGATTAATCCTGTGAGCTGCAACAATAGTTACTATTTTTTAATGATAAGTTAGCTAGGCTATCCTGTTTAGAGTAACGTTAGTTATGGTTGGATGGAAGGCAGTGGGGAGATGACATGGTTTAGCCAAATGTGTGTGTGTTAATCAATAGTGAAAACATAACGCTGAACATATTTAGCACGGGGATTGTGGGTTTTTGTCCAGACCGTTGGACCCAGAGCGAATCTGGGGGTCTATGGGGAGTGGGCTTGGTCCTGGCTAGCCTGGACGCTGAACTTCTGCATGATGATTGGATGATCTGTGTGTCTTTTTCCGGTGCTTTTGGAGACTGTACTGGTGTTTGGAGACTCTGACTAATGATATATTTTGCTAGAAAGCAGCTGATGAATATGTCGACAGTCAGACTAATACGTTATAAGTATTGGTGGTGTTGTTGAGTAGCTTTTAAATCATGCAGCTAAAGTTATGCTTAGCAAATGTCTCTCTCACTGCTCCAGAGAAGACATCCAAACCTACTTAAAAATATGGAGAGCTGACATCATCAAAGAGAAAGAGGACAGTAACTGAGACTCCCTCCACCAGCACCAAGAGGCAGATGACCACATTACTGACCACCATCTGTGCTGCAGGTCTCAGAGACCTGTGATGCTGAATGGCCTTTACAGCAGATCACATGGACTCACTGAAGTCATTTCCATCTGTGTGCAGCTGTCTGTGAGGCTGAACACACCTTTACCTGCCTCAGCTACTTGTGAAAGGTTGTTCAGCATTGCAGGTCTTGTCTTCAGCCCAAGAAGAGCGACACTGCATTCTCGCAGTTTTGAAAACCAACTCCTTTTGAAGTTGAACAGAAGGTTTTTCAGTTTCCAGAAATGTAACTTTAGTGCTGTTGCATCTTTTTTGTTTGTTAATGTTCACAAGGCACTGAGCAGCACAATAGTAAAGAAGAATAAACACAATTTTAAAAACTTGAATTTCTGACTCCATTTTATTAACAGTACTTTTACTGTTAATAGTACTTTTACTTGAGTCATTTTCCAGTGAGGTACCTTTACTTTTACTCAAGTATGGTTTTTGGGTACTTTATACAACACTGCGTCGTCCTCTGGGAGCAGCACTGCCATCACTATCACCACACCAGCACACTGAGCCCATTAGCAGACCCCCCCCCTCGAAGAGGCGAGGAGCACACAGGTGTGCAGTTTCTGCACCCTGGAGACTCACCTCCATGGAGATCCTCCGGTGGACTCTGTTCCTCAGACACACGCCGGTTGGAGACTGAACCTCGTCTGAAGATGTTCCCGATGCCTGGTCACTCTCGCCGTCAGAGCCCATCTTCAGGTTCTCATGAACAATGTCTGGGGAGAAGAAAAAAAAAAAAGAAGAGAAAAATAACAGAAATGTTTTTGAAAATGTGAAACTTCTTGCAGTGAGCAATACCAAGTACGCCCCAAAACAGCTTGCAGATCCACCCACAAGCTTGGACTATTTTTCTTCCCAACATTGTTTCAAGGAACATTCTGGAGTTAAAACAACTCTAGGTATACTTTTACAACGTCAGTCAAAGCAGTTCTGAGCTGAACAGCAGCAGAATGAATTACATTTCTGACTCTTGTCAGAGACTTGACGTAGCCATTTATGTTGACGTAGGTCTATTGCCACAAGTGCTAATTAACTGGCGTTTAGTTAGTTAAAGCTGTCCATGTTCCTGTTGGTTTGGTCCCTAATGAAAGATCACGCTCTTCAGCACGTAATAGCAGATGTAGGCTTGTTCTAACTCCAGACTGGTTCTTTAAGGTCCCACCACAGCATTTCAGTTGGGTTGAGGTCGGGACTCCAACTCCCCCATTTAAAAAAACTTGATTCTTTTCTTCTTCATCCATCAAAATTAATCATTGCTGCAAATCATGATTCACAATCTCAACATTACAAGAACAAAAAAACTGCACTCTATTCTACGCTCTGAATGTCAATATTTGGCTAATCAGATTATTAGAATTAAAAAAAAAATTGTGCTATTTGGAGGGACATAAATTTCCAGAAACAATCAGCGATACCGCAGGCAACACGAGGATGTTCTACCAAAATGATCAGGAAATTGTACCTCACTGAAAATAAGCTGGTACTTTTTTTTTCTTTTTTTAAATTAAAGTATTTGCTGTTAGCCTAGAAATCATCTGGACTGTGAGCTAGTTTAAGTTTGCACAGCTGGTGCATCTAGCTACCCACCATTGATGCTCAGTAATTATGTCCAAAAGTCTTGGGGAGACACTCATATCAGTCTCACATCAGTCTCTGGAGGGCTTAACGTGCGACGTAAACTTGCTGAGACGATAAAGAAGTAAGCAGAACATGATGCTGAACATCCGTCCAACGTTACTGTCGCCAGCTGTGTCATACAGTTACAGTTATCCTGTTTGCAACAACAGCAACACTCTCCCTCTGACTAGCTTGCATCCCTTTGATTTGAAGAAATAACCTTGAAACAGCTCTTTTGTGAGGTCACATGATCCTCAGACCCGAACCAACTTGCATATCGTGCAGAGATGGGTTGAAGATGCAGTGCTGATCCTGACGATATGTTAAACAATGTTTATGAGCACCTTGAACAGGCAGAGCCTCATCAAGATGGTGTTCACAGACTTCAGCAGTGCCTTCAACACAATCCAACCCACCTGATGGCACAAAAATTAGTACATCTCAGGGTTAACCCAAGATTCATTTTGTGGACTTTTCGAGGAACCGTAGTCAACAAGTCAACAACTTCCAGGCAACGTCCTCTGACCACACCTGTTTTAAATACACTGATGATGCAGCATTAGTAGGTTTCATAAAGTCTAACGCTGCATCCCTAGAGGGCTTTGAGAGTGAAGTGCAGGGTTTCATTTAATGGTGTACAGATAATTTCCCTGTGGTTAATGCAAAGAAAACAAAGGAGATGATCATAGGTTTTATTAAAAAGGGAATTATAGTTCCACCCTCAAATATAAATGTGCACTGGCAGAGCGGGTCACAACATATACATATTTGGGTTTCTGACATTTAATGAATGTGCACAAAGTAAGTCCCAAAAGTTGCAGAAGAGGATGTTTTTCCTAAGGAAACAGAATAGAATAGACAGCTGTATTCTTCAGATGTTTCACAAAGCTCTCTTTCAGAGCATCTTAGCATTTGTCTTTATTTGTGCCTTTGCATACTGTATATATTAGCACTCATATTTTATCCATACATGCCTATCATGTTTCTGTTTCTTTTATGTTTATATCTTGTCCTTATTTGTTTCTTGTAATGCTTTGACCTTTGAATGCATCACCTTGTTTGCTGCTCTGATTGGTTGCAGCACTAACCAGCTGTTTGATAAGCAGCTGTTGGATGAGGAGACCAGACCCCACACCTTTGTAGATGTGGATCCGTCAGGCTAAGTAGCTGCAGTCATACAAATAATGCCTTTCTTTTTCTTTCTTTTCAGTTTTTAATTAGGCTATTTGCTGTTCAGGGTTTCTGTTATCAGCAAAGCAGAAACTACATTCTTCAGTTCTTGGTAATTTTCTACTTTAGATTATTTATAGGATATCACGTGTCTTCCTAATATCGTGCAGCCCAACAGTTCAGTTATTTTTACCTCCAGCAGTGTGAATGTTTAATGGGAGCGTTAATAAAAACTTGAGAAATTAGAACTGTTTGATCACAGCTTATGTATTCTGGGCTTGTCTATTTCTGGGACTCAGTTAATTACAAGGAGTTTACATTATTTTTTATTGCAACAGAACAAGAATCACACTTTGGTCCGAGATTGACACTCAGCTGTGAGCTGTGTTCATTTCAAAAGGGTTAAATTTTAACTAAAAGTATTATTTGAAATAGAATATCTGATGCGACACTAAAGAAATGTCACCTGCGCGCACACAGGCTTATTAAAAGTCGGAATTAGCATTTTTATTTCAAGACTGAGCCCACCTCCTTTGTGTTGCATCTCATGTCAGACTCCTGAGGCCAACGATGCAATTCTGCAGCCTGTTTCATTTCCTCACAGGCAGTAAAAAACCACCACCACAGCACAGCAGGAGCAAGCAGGCTCATGCACCAACCACATGCCCACCCAGCCATCCACACACACACACACACACACACACACACACACACACCACCCACGCCCACACCGTTAATGAGAAGCCGTGGTTGCGCTGCAGTCTGTCATCAGCTGTGATGATACTGAGCAGAGACGGAAGGAGATCTCTCGAGAGGTTTCTCCTGAGCAAGATTAAGCGTATGCACATATTTCATACATGATAAACCTGATCATGTTTTGATTAGCTATTTAAAGATAGCAGAAAACATTTTCACTGCAGGCCCAGCTCCGTTTTCCTCCCAACTAAACTGGTTTTGGTTAGACAATAATAATTAGAGAAAGTCTCTCGAGAAAGATACAAAACACCTGAGCTTATCTGCAAAAGACCTTACGAAAGGCTGCATCAGCGGAAGAGAAGCAGAGAAAAGAAAGAATGTTTGAATTGAGCGAGCAGAGAAAAGCGGATGAAGGTGAGGGAGGAGAAGACGAGGAAAAGAGCCAAAAATGGGAATTTGCCACAAGGTTTCCATCTGGAGGAGGAGATGGATGACGCTTCGTGTCCTACTGCTGCTATTTTGTTTTCGTCTTTGCTTCTAAAAGCAGTCAGTACATCTCGATCAGACGCCAGGAAGTACGTAGATCCAGCAGGTGGACCAAAAGGACATGATACATGTGCTACATTTACCTGTGAGGACATAACGAATGGAAAACAAGCTAATAATTTCTTTAAAATAGAAATACACTTGCATAACTGCACTGAACCTGTTTTAAGACAACTTTTGTTTTTTTCATTCAGTGCTAATGCATGATGTACTGCGTCTCATCTTTGTCTGTGAAGCCGTTTGGTTTTAAATGTGATCTAAATAAAGTTGAGTTGTGAATTAACTCCATACAAATAAACAGAACTGAATAAACCTCACAAGAATCCCCCCCACCTTTTTTTTTTTTTAAACCACACCCCGTTTTTTAAGATTTCCAAAATAAGATTCAGTGACAGATGATTCACAGATTTAAGTGAAAGTCTGGGGGCAGTTTGGCATGAAAAAGCTCCCAGTGATAGTCACTAAGGAGACACACTAGTAATTTAGCTCTGAAAAACGGCGCAAAGGCAGAGACGTTTGTGCCTGGCCCAGTTTTATTTGCTTTTACTGGGTTTCCTTTTCCAGAGCACCAAATTTGGGAGGATTATGTAAATGAATCACTGCACACTGATTTATTTAAGATCTGTGCTCAGTGCGTTAGCTCTTATTTTTCACTTGTCTTGGCTGATATTGTTGCTGAGCGGAAGATGCAGTTGTGTAACGCTGGCAGGACAGAGTGTGTTTTCATTTATACGGAATACCAGAAGAGAACACCATCATCCATATTTTTCTTATTTGACTGAAGGAAATCTAAGATTAGTGGAAGCTCCAACCAAAGACAGATACATGTTTTTTTTGTTATCTTATGGACAGATAGATAGATAGATAGAACTTTATTAATCCCCAAAGGGAAATTCAAATTGTCAAGCGCTCATCATAAATCAAAGTGTAAAAATAAATAAATAAATAAATCTAGTTACTTAAATAGAATGAACCAGTCTTATTGCTGTGGAGACGAAGGATGTCCTGAACCTTTCTGTCCTGCAGCAGTGAGAGGAGCCGACTGCTGCAGCTGCTTCTTTGTTGCTCCAGTAGACTGTGGAGAGGGTGTCTGCTGGTGTCCATAATAGCTCCCAGTTTGTTTAGTGGGCCCCTCTCCACCACAGATGTTACTGGGTCCAGTCTCCTGCCCAGCACTGAGCCTGCTTTTTGACCAGCTTGTCCAGTCAAAAAAGCAGCAAATGTGACCTGTGTCAGACTTCAGAGTGAACTGGCCATTGCTCTGATGACCTCCATGCACAGAAAGAGGAAGTGACTTCACATGCTGCACGTCTGGTGTGTGAAAGTAATGCACCATTGACTCCGTCTGATTTATTTCTGACGTTTGCAGAAGCTGGCAAATTTATAAGCAAGTTATAATGGGAAGAAAACTGAGGAAAAGGAGAGCAAGATGCATGTTGTTGTTCTTGTTGTTGAATCTCCTGCCAAATGCAGAATTGTGACATCATTTGCACAACAGCGTTGTTAAATGGGGCCCCAGTATGACCTGGACCAGTAACATTAGCATTTAGCCAGCCAGTTTTTATGCTGGGTGCCCTTCCTGACACAACCGGGATTTGAACCCAGACCTCCTACATGGTAGGTGCTAGCACTGCCACTAAAACTGTACTAGTATTACCCAGAGACCTGCACAAATTCACACGTCTGTGTTTCGTTTGGTGCATTCGGAGAAGGATATGCCAAGTCTCTGTTGCACTACGATTCACAGATGTTAATTAAATAATAAACATTTAATTGACTAAAACTCAATTCACAATTCAGTTCTATTTATTCAGCATCTTCTCGGAGACCCGGAGCATGACCCCCAAGCACAAAACTCCCTCTTGGGAAGAAACCTGGACCAGGACCTGAATTAGTTCTGGGGGGGAGCCTCCTGTTGAAGGCCAGCTGGGTAAAGGAAGAAAAGAGGAGGAAGACGGGACAGAGAGGATGAAGGACAGAGAGGAGAGGCACAAAATATATAAAGATGTGGTGGCTGGAGTCTTAGTTGGTATTCTACCACGGCATTTAGTCGGCAGGTGGAGGTAAACAGTCAGTAGGTGGAGGTAAACAGTCGGTAGGTGGAGGTAAACAGTCAGTAGGTGGAGGTAAACAGTCAGTAGGTGGAGGTAAACAGTCAGTAGGTGGAGGTAAACAGTCGGTAGGTGGAGGTAAACAGTCGGCAGGTGGAGGTAAACAGTCGGCAGGTGGAGGTAAACAGTCGGAAATATTGAGAAGGGTCTGATCATAAAAGTTGGACATGACTTACATAAGCTACTTAAGTTGCCATGGGAACAGTAAACAGAGCAGTGACTGTAACCGATGTGTTTGTTAATAAAGACTTTATGCGTTCACATTTGATGGACGATAAAGGTTTCTTATCTCATGCTGCTTCACATGTTATCATCTCATCATGGTTCTTCTGCTGCTCTGCACAGCTGCTATTCATGGGCCAGCGCTTAACGCTCACTCTTTCCCTCCAAAAAATGTCAGACTATTATGTGTGGTGAATATAATATAATTGTATAATTTTATTATACCACCCACACCTGGCATAATTGTGCTGGGAACGGGGCAGAAAATACAGCTGGAGAATTAAAAAAAAAATGAGTCTGCCGCCCGCAAATCACTGAATTACTGAGATTAAAATAATCCAGTGATCTCTGTGTTGGGTAGGAAACTAGCAGTGGAATTTTCACTTTACAAATCACAGATGTTGGCTGCAATCATTACACATCACCACAGATCCCAGGTGATACTGGTCCAGTGCCAAGAGAGCGAAAGACTGTGGAAACGCAGCCTGACAAAGCTGCAATGGAAAACATGAGCTACGTGTCTGATTTACGCAGAGTTCACACATTTTTAGAGTCTAATGAGATTAAATCAAACCACACTGCACAATGTGAACTCGGTAGATAATTAATTACAGCATGTTACACTGTGCAACTGAACGTACGTTGAATCGTGGCTTTAACGCAGCGTCATCATGCCATTAGCAGGTGACATTAACCCGAATGTACTGATGACTCCAAAGTTAGCGTTGTCGTAGTGGTGTTGGTCTGCTTTGAAAATAAAATAAATAAAAACAAGAAAAAGAAGTTTTTCTTCCCGTTTGTATCTGGTGCTGTTGTAGCTAGGCTACTGAGCTGTGTGACGAGGACAATGAAGCGGGATGAGAGGGTACACATGCGGAGGACACATGAGAAACATGGGGACGGACAGCAGGAGGCGTGACCGTGTTGTCAAAAGCGACATGGCGGTGACCCGTCAATCACACCAGCTGGTACATACACCATCAGACTGTGTTTCTGAGGAAGACGGAAGATTCTGTCGAAATGTGTCAAAACGGATGTAAAACCTTCTTGTCTGAAAAAAAGAAAACAAAAACAGATATTGCTGTCATCTTTCCATTTTGCTACTGTTTTATTGTGAGATCTACCTCCACCGCTTTTGAGCTACGATGGCTGATTTTATCCATGATGGCTCAACTTTTGTCCAAAACGCCTACAGTGTGAACCCATCATTAGGAGGAGATAAGAAAGTGCCCGAGGACTGAAGTAAAAACAAAAAATAGTGTCATTTGACGTGTTCATAGAATACATAAATAAATAAATCAGATATGGGCAAAAATAAGAAGTCCATCTAGTGGTGAGGTTGTGTACTGCAACCATTCTTTATCTCGCTCCTTTTTTCCAAGACTCATTTCCATCTACGGTGGCTCAGAAATGTCACCGATCCAGGAGACCGAGAAGTCGTCGACCAACAACTTCTAATACAATTCTTCAGTTGATGAAGTTAGTTTTGTGAAATAGTTGTTTTTCATTTAGTAATTTAGACCAAAAAATGTCATGTCCATTACAAGGCAACTTATAATGTCTTTTTTTATTTTTAGATAATTACTTCGATGCTAATATCAGCCAGCAACAACTGAAAATGAAGACAAGCTAACCGAGCGACATAGCTACTGATCCACGATATTATACTTATAGTGTATAGAGGCTCATGGAGCTTGGGAGGCGGCAAGTTCCTCAAGGCAAGAACCCCCCGCAGACCCACATCGCAACCTCGCTCCAATCCCCCGCTGGGAGCTAGCCACCACTGCCAGAGACCACCAGCCAGAGCGTACGCATAACGCAGTCAGCACAGAGGTGAGAGAGCAAGTGCTTCTTCTAATACCTTGTAGCTTTGACGGGGAAATGGACTTTCTAGAGTCTGACATCCAGTTTAGAAGAATCTGCTACTGAGACAGGGCAAGGGAGAGGAAGAAGACCACAAGGTAGGGGCACTGGATCGATTGGAGCTGGGCACAAACTACAGGTGCAAACACGAAATGCAACACTGCATTTTCCTGGATGTTCCCAGCAGTGGACCATAGTTTCAACATGGAGATCACCATTGAATACTCTAATGCAATGTATATATAAATAGCAAATTCAAGACCAACCAGAACACTGTGATTTGCTGATGGAAGTAATTACTAATTAATAAGGTCATAATTTTGAATGAAAAAGTCAATTTTTGTTAATAGACAACCTGTAATATTACAGTGTCCCTTTACACATCGTTAATGTGTGATAAAGTGTGGTAAAGTGTGGTAAAGTGATACACAGCTGTCTCAAGAGATGACAGGGATGCGAGAACAAATGAACTTTGGCTGGTTTTTAGCGATAGAAGGGGTGGGAAGCCACAAGAGCTACATGACACTTCCTAAAAATATTCAACTACATGTATTCTTTCAGATAAAATTAGAAATGATATTTTGTTATGAAAAAAAAAATCATTTGTGCTGTTTTAAAACAAAAAAAAAAGTGCTTAGCATTGAACCCTTATATTTGTGTCAGTTATCCAGTCCACAGAACAGACAACTGATTAGTGATTGTCTCCATTGTTTGTGCTGAAAGGACCCAATCTGCTAGTAGGTACGTGATTATCATAAGTTATTTACTGCTGAAAATAATAGAATGTTTAAGCTTTTTTTGCTTATAATAAACCTGATACAAGGGAACAGTTAGATAATGATAAATGCAGATGAGTGGCCCACTGGCAGGTATATTGAGATCAATACAGTGGTGCCATATTCTGGAATCAATCCACATTTGTAGCCAGGATTCTGCTTGCACACCCCCGAACAGCTGATGTGCTCATAATAGTGTTTTAATAATGTTTCTACCCACCCACCTACAGTGCTGTTATTCACATTACCGACTTCAAGCTGAGTTTTCTGCGTTGTGATGCAGACTCTTGCCGTAACCAAGGAGGCACTTCTCCCTGTTCTTGATTTCAAAAACAGGTACACGACTGGACGTTATAGAGCATGCATATATGCAGCTGGAAGCTACATAGATGAAGATAGATTTCTATTGTCATTGTCACGGGCACAACAAAATTTAAAGTGCTCACCAGTCAGTGTTGCATTCAATGAATCGATAAAAAATATATAATTTAAGTGCTGGAGTTAAGAATGAATAAACATCACATAAATACTGGGAATGAATAAAAACAGTCCTAGTTTGTTACTGCAGCGTACACCCTCACACAGAAACCTCCTGTCATGGCATAGGCCCATTTCAGAGTCATCATGGTGATTATTGCAGATGGATAAAAAACTGTGTTTAAGTCTATTTGTCCTTGTATTAATTAATCTGTTAATTAAACCGTTTGCCTGACGGCTACAGTTCAAACAGGAAGTGTGTAGGTCCTCCAGCGTGGGCTGAGGGCAGCCAACGATCTCTAGGGCGATGTTGATGACCCTCTGGTGTACCATACACACATGCGGTATGTCAGGATGCTCTGGATGGAGGTTTGGTGGAAGGACACCAGCAGGCTCCGTGTCATGTGGTTCTTCCTCATTATTCACCAAGAAAAGTCTCTGCTGGGCCTTTTCATCAGCTCAGAGGTGTTCACGCTCCAGCTGAGGCTCTCCTAAATGTGGACTCCCAGGACCCAGAGGTCTGCTAGCATCTCCACACAGTCCCCACTGATGATGAATGGTGGAACGTATGTTCTCCTTCTCCTCTGGTCTATTATAAGCTGCTTGGTCTTAGAGGTTTTAAGGAGAAGGTTGTTGACCCTGCACCATGCTGACAGCTGTTCCACCTCGTCCCTGTAGGCAGACTCGTCCCCCCACAGATGAACCCCACCACCACGGTGTCGTCAGCAAGCTTCTCAGTGGTGTTGCTGTGATGGGTGCGGGTACAGTGGTGTGTGTAGAGGGAGTAGAGCAGCAGACCCAGTACACAGTGAGCCAGTACTGGGTGTGATGGCCCAGTCTGACCCTCCGTGATCAGAGAGGAAGATCAGTTCACATGTAGGTGGTGTGTGGAAGCTCCAGGTCCCTCAGTTTGACCACCAGTGTGTGGGAGGATGGTGCTGAATGTAGAGCTGTAATCCACAAAGAGCATCCACACATCGCTCCCCTTCTGGTCCAGGTGTGACAGTGCAGCATGGAGTGCTGTCCCTACAGCTCCCCGTGTGGGCAGACGGGTGGAGGTCAAGGCTTCGGGGCAGGACTGCTGTGATGTGACTGCAGACCAGTTTTTCAAAGCGCTTCATCACCACTGGGGTGCAACTGGTCAGTCGTCATTGAGGCTGGAAATGTGGGGTTTCTCATGCAGGGGAACTATGGTGCAGGACTTCAGACAGCGTAGGACAGTGCCAGGGACTGCTTGAAAATCTTTGTGAAGACTCCTGCCAGCTGGTCTGCACAGTCCACCATCAGGACCAGCCTTCCTTGGGGTGACGGCCCGGCCCTCTGCTGTGGGCCCGGTGGCGTAGTGGTGCTGTCTCTGGTGGCGTCACCTCGAAGCGGGTAAATATGTTCAACTCCTCCGCCAGCACGATGTCACCGTCAGCAGCTCTGAGGTTGGTCCTGTAGTTACTGAGGTTCTGGATCCTCTGGCACCCGCCTGCTGTTAATGCTGTCCAGGTGGTCCATGCTCCTCCTCCCTGATGCCTCTCTATTTGCTCAGGCTGAGCTAGCAGAGCTTTGTCACCAGACCTGAAGGTGGTGTTCCTCACCTTTTAGCAGTTGCTGGGCCTCCCGGGTCATTCGGGGCTTACGGTTGGGGGAGACAGCTCTTAATGTACCACAGGGCACTGTCTGTGAACATCTCCAGGTCCTGAAGTTCAAAGACCACCCAGTTGGTCCTATCAAAGGAGTCCTGCAGCTGCTGGGAGGAATCCTCAGGCCAACATGATATTTTTGTAATGTAGGAGCAGTTTTTTAGAGGGGGGCATATGCAGGAATCAAAAGCAGGAACAAATGGTCAGACTGGCTCATATTCATGGTCCTGACTTCATGAATTACAAGGACTGTTACTGGAATAAAAAGAAAAGGTTCCTTTTATTCTGACATTCAACTGAGTTCTTTCCAAAAATGGAATTTATGATGAATTTAAAAACCCAAACACTGGAAAATAAAAATGTCAACAACATCAAAGCCATATTTTGAGATATGGCAGAGAGAATAATGGCCATTGGCTTGTGATAATCATATGGTTGCCCGAAACTGAAATAATTTCCTGGAAACGGTCTGTTTACGATGTTTATTACACTCTGATGCTCTTCATATCACCAAAAAACAGACAGCCTATTAAAACAAGAGCACGATTTAGAGACAGACCTGCCTGCACAGGCAGGAAATGAAAAGCAGCTTGCAGATGAGACACTTTGTCTTTGTGCCCTACATTTATAGTGCAGTGGATCGTTTCAGCCATCAGTGGATGAGCAGGCCAGTTATCCATTATGATTACATTAAAGCAGACAGCACCACCCGATAACACCGCGACTTTCTCATAGAAAACAGCTCCTTGTGGGGCTGCTACATTACTTTATGCTAGGAATGAATACAGATGCAGCTTGTAATTCCAAGAAGATAAAAATGTTTAATCAGTTGTCAATAATCAGCTACGAAGCCTAAATTCTGCTAATGACACTCAAGAGACAAGGTTTAAACATCTTATAGACCGACGCAGAGGATGGTGAGGATACAGACCCTCAACATGTAGAAGAAGTTTATTTTTCAAATACTTCACAATAAAAACATGAAAGAAGTAGAAGATTTTCTAAAAAAAAAACAAAAAAAGTATCACCTGCCAGGCAGATATTTCATGACAACTACACCAGGGGTGAATTTTTATTTACTGCATCAAATAGAATTGTATAAATCCACAAAGCTATGCATAATTAGGTGTCTTTTTTTCTCCCCAACAACACAGCACTCTACATTTTTGTGTACACAAAAATAATTAAATAATAAATAAAAATCAGAATCCGGCAGCATGAGCCATAACCTGTTACATCACACCTGTCTTCCAGCAGCTCCTGTAACACTCCGCATCCATAAAAAACATTGTTCACTTACAATCCACAAGCCCGCAGACCTCCAAGTCTGCATGCCTACCTGCACCCTCAGGTCCTCCTCATGGGGGGCAGAGCTCTCAGCCCCTCTGCCCCCCCAACTATGGATCATTGGTTCATTTCCTCACTTTAAATATCAACTCTAAACTCACCAGTTCAGGCTTTCCTGCTCTGTCTGAGTGGAGGAGCCTGAACAGATGTCAGGAGTCATCATGTGAGCTGATGCCACCAGTGTCCATACCTGTCCATTTACGGGGTATTTTATTATCTGTTATATTTTATTTTCAGTTTATTGTGTATTCTGCTTTTATCTCTATGGTAACTTTGAGTGTCATGAAAGGTTATTATTACCATTATTATCATCATCATCATTATTATTATCGCATTGAAACAGAAATCACATCAATTCAATTATACAGCGGCTGTTTACGACAAGTCATCTCTAGTCGCTTTAGAAACCGAGGGCGTGACCCCCGAGCACATGGCAACGCACTCCTATGTCCACCCCGAGCCGCAGATGCACCACTGCAGCTAAGTTTCAGTAGTTACTGGAAAACAGCCTTTCACATGGATTTAAAAACATTTTCCCAGAACAAATACTGTAAACTGTTAACTTACCAAGTGTCGGGTCGTACTCCCAGATGAAGCGTCTAGTCAGAAATCTCACCACCAATGCTGTAAAAAACAGAAAAATATGGAAATGGGGTGATGCTGTGTTGGAACTGGGAATGACGTTGCAGCCCAGTTTCAGTTATAAAGTTGGG
Organism: Arrhamphus sclerolepis; assembly: GCA_037176975.1. Classification (NCBI taxonomy): domain Eukaryota; kingdom Metazoa; phylum Chordata; class Actinopteri; order Beloniformes; family Hemiramphidae; genus Arrhamphus; species Arrhamphus sclerolepis. Next base: position 10,326 of record JBAMYA010060220.1, on the reverse strand, counting down.
TAAAAAACAAACAAAAAAAAGAAGAAGCAACGAACGGACTAGAAGTTGTTAGCATTGGTGATTCACAACACTGCTGCAAACTTTATTTAGAAAATACAAATACGCTAGCAGCCCTGTGTGTGTCTCAATGTGCAAAAATAAGACAGAACAGCGACAAACAGTAAAATTAGCTTGAATCTTTGCTTTGTTGACGCGAGCAGCAGCCATGTTGGTAGCTGAGGTTTTTCCATAACTGAACAGGGGTATTAAGTACAGGATTTTGTTATGTAGCATGTTGTTAGCTTACTGTATATTAGACAACTTTAAAAGTAAACTCAAAATGAGTTTTTAGCGGTGTTAATCAGTTCAGCCTGCTACAAGACGTGTAGCACTTTGATACACCTTTCATCCAAATGTTAATCCCTGGTTGAACAGTTCGGAGTGATTATGACACAGTTCAAACAGTGTTTGGGATGAAACATCAGCTCTTGAAGCTGATTGTCGGTTCGCTATACTTGTGGCCATCAACCTGCTCTTTACAGCATCCGAGCTCCTCAAGAATAAAAACAACCTCCTCAGTGAATCTGTGACTCAGTCTTAATGGGTTACCATCAAGCAACAAGTAAAATGCTGCACGGAAATGTCGGGCGTCGTCATTCAGGAGGAATCAGACTGTCATTACCTGTTCGTCAGACAAACCAAAGAGCCCCGTGACCTGTGACAGAGTGAAGATGGCTGTTTGTGTCGGCGCTGCAACGTTTCTGCCGGTGGTTCACTTAGGGGCGGACAAAATGCCACTTTCACTGCTGGTTCTCCAGGAAAAAGCTAATTCACTCCCAACAACAAACTGGAAACTGCCAAACAAATCTTTGTGCCGCATACTTAGTTATAAATTTGAAAACAGACTGCATTCAGTTATGGATTTAAGGGCTTCTATGGAGTTTATGTTGTTATGATGATAAAAAGAATATTAGTCTTGGTGAACCTCACATTTATGAGTGAAATATGAAACTGAGCCCATCTGAACGCAGGAATAATCAGTCAAGCTGGTTTGGAAACAAATTACACATCCAACATACCCAAAAAGCAGCAGAAATGTCCGTCCTTTCTGTGCCGTTTCGAGCTTTGTTCAGCTCTCGTTTTAAGTTTTAACCCTTTGCATCTGTACTTGCTGGTCTGCTCTGCTTCTTGTATCACTTTGAAAGTGTGTTTCCTTCTGTTTTAAATTCCTTTATTGGCGGTATGTTTATGTAACCAGGAGCAGCTAGACTGTTTTTGTCAGAATAAAAGATTGAGCCCTGTGACTTGAGTCTGAATCTGCCGTTAATAACACACAAAGTAGCGTCGTAATTCTCTGAAATGACCGCTGGGTCCTCCAGCAAAGCAAAACTGAAAACATCTCACAGCACAAATGAACTAAAAGTAGATAACAAAATAAACATAAGCTCCAAAACACCAGAGATCAGTGCTTTTAAAAAAAATAAATGAATAAAATTACCCCTCAGAGATCAGCAAAATAAATCAATAAATAAAACCGAAAACAAACTTTCTGCATCAAGATATAGTAGAATTTTGAATTGTAAATCACAAATGATTAAACTAGACATAACTTTGCATAAACATAGATGGTCGTCTTTCTACTGGTCCGTTTGTTGCTGTTTTTGTCCCGTCTGCTCCTTGTGGCACTTTGGCTTTTGATTTTCCAGGTGTAGAAGCATTTGTCTTCTTTTCTTTTCTTTTTTCAAAATGAAAATTAAATATTAATTAATGCTTCTCTGGTATCCACAATTTGGGTCCTGTCACTCACCACTATACTTTCTAATTATCCACAAAAAAAAAAAAAAAAAAAAAAGTTAGAGCTCTTCATGTGAGGAATCGATTTTAATTTCAGTTTAAATCCTATTAAATCTCCACTTTTACCTCAAGCCAAAATAACTCAGCACTTGGTGAGGACTTGGACTACACAGATGTGTGAAGGGCCGACACACGGCGGAGGAAGAATATACTTTATTCTTAATGTTTACAAAAGGATCTTCATCTCTACTTTTTTCCAGTCATACTGCTGGGGTTTTACAGTGTAATTTGTGTGACCCAGTTAACCAAACTGGGAACTCTGAACAGACCATAAATCCATATCCTCCTATTTTCTGTCTGTTAATTCAGCTTCCTCATTGCTGTGGGAAACATCGAAAGCTTTATCTTACATTTCCATTAAGAGGTGAAGGCAACATGAAAAGACAATTTTAGAGTCCTTTAAACTTACTATTAACAAAAGATGCAGAAGCTAAAATCAGGCTAGATGAAAAAAGTATGAATATGGTGATAAAGCAGGAAGATATTTATCATATCTGACAAAAAAAAGGCAGATTCCCAAATTATTCCCTCAGTTATACAGTTTTGGTAAACAGGCCATTTAAAAGCTTTTATGAAAATCTATAAATCTGAACTGCAGTCTGACGACTGAAATAATGAACACATTGTTCCTAACTTTCTTTATCTGATGATCAGAAAACATCTCTTGGAGTTCCCGTCTTTAATGCCATTAAAGGGTTACAGAGTGGAAAAGCTCCATGTCCAGATGGATTCAGTGGTGAATTTTACAGAGTTCCATGATTTATTGATTGAAGCTCTTTTGAATGTGTCTGATGGCATTCCACCACCTCTGAGGGAAGCCAACATCTCTCCCGTTTTTCAAAAAGGTAAAATCCCAGAAGACTGAGCATCTCACAGGCCCATCGCTCTGTTAAATGTTGGTTTGAAACTCCTCTCTAAAATATTAGCAAAAAGATTAGAAAACTTCCTCCCTACTTTTGTAAATGACGACCAAACTGGATTTATTAAAGCTCGTAATTTATACAACAATTCACGCAAATAACTAAACACAATCTAAGTTTTCCAACAGCAGTCTTTGAATGGTCAAGTTCTCTTACTTTATCCCTTTGAGCAGTGCTTTCAAATCCTCTAATTTCCCAATTTTAAGGAGCATAAGACAAGGTTGTCCCTTGTCGCATCTGCTCTTCGTCCTCACACCTGAGCCAGAGGCTGAAGCAGTCAAACGTACCTGGTCTCACCGTGGCTGCAGGACAGCACAGGAGTCCTCCTTATCTCACATTGTCTCTGGTTTTGTAGAAAAGTACAACAGTTTTGGTAAGTGACAGGAAATGAAATGAAGAGGTTGTTTTTGTCCATTTACAGAAATATCTGCTACTGATTTGTCCACTGGTCAAAAATTTAAAAAAAAACTTTACAGAATTGAACTGCATTGCAGATACCTGAATATGTTGGACTATCTAACTTGTAAACCACAAAGTAAAGATGACTCTTTCTGGGACTGTATTATTTCTCTGTAACTTTATTTAATCTGGTAAAAACAACATCCATAATAATACACACTCGATTCGTGTTTCTCTGCTTCATTTACTTTGAATTTCTTTTTTCATCTGAAGTGACTTGTGAACTGAACTCTCTCACCTAATGTGGATTTGAATTTGAATTCATTTTTAATTGGCCTTATTTTTTATTTTAATGGCATTTAAGGGCCTCGCTAGTCCAGTCAAGTCTCTGTGTCCTCATGTCAACTCACTTATTTTACCTTTTAGAGTGGAGACAATGAGACACAGCGTTCCTTTTGAAAGCTCACTTTGAACAGTGAAAATGATCCATCTCAGGAAAACCCGTTTTCCAATTAAGCACAACATGAAAAAGGACAGTCAGAGTGTCCTCTATGTTTCATTACCTCCTGAAGAAGCCATTCAGCTCCAGACAGTGACTGATGACTGCTGCGTAACTTGCATGTGTAGTGTGGAAAGATTCTCGATATTCTTTTCAGTATCCAAACAATTCTTGTACTTAGTGGTGGATTTCATGAGTTTGTTCTTCGGTAAATGACATCAGCCTTTCTTTCCTGACTCCATGTGCTTTGGAGCAGAGAAAGCTGCTCCCTGAGCAGTGGAAGATCACATGTCATGCTGTGGAGGAGGCCCAGCTGACACACGTTTCCTCTCCGTGCACATTTACTTTGGCCCTGAATGTCCCACTGAGGTTATTTTGTAGTGTTTTCTGCTACAGTGGCCTGGATTCCAAGTGGGCAGAACAACCAATGGGGTGTGAAGTCCTCTCCTCATTAGAGGTAACAGTATCTCCTGCTTTTCACAGCCTCTTGAAAGAAACGTACACAAAGCAGAGAGGAGCCATTGTTAACATGCGTCTGTATTAAAAATGTGGCCCAGATCCAGGTAGCTAATCCTGCAACTGCAGAGGGAGGCAATGCTTGACTATATGAATGAATAAAATTAAGCTGCACATGTATTAATACTTTTAAATGGCTACGTCAATGTCTTATCTAAGCTATGATAATAAAATTATTTTAACTTGCACCAATCACTCCAAGGCTGAGATCTACTCATGAGCATGAGCTTAGACTCTCACCGGTCACTGTCACTGTCAGGTTTTTGGTCATAAATGATGCCAGTGTCCAGTTGTGTCTTAGTTTTTACTTTTGTAGTCAATGTATATTTTATTTTCCTCTTTAGCACTTCAGCTACTTTGCACAATGTGCCAGTTACACCAGCAGCAAAACAGTGCAGAGCATGGAGCAGTCAGAGGCGGCTTTAGCTCGTACGGTACCCTGGGGAAATGCCCCCATTCAGCCCCCCCTCATACAAAAACCCCAAAACTAGCTCGCCTCCCAATCCTTCCATCTTCTGACCATCCTGGCGTTTACCTGCACCTGTCGACTGGATGCCACTGTCGGATGCAGGCTGGCGTGGCCGACCTGCATCTGACCCTGCGACCACCACATATTTATAGATTTTAATACTACATATTTGTATACATTTGCACAAAATGTTACATTATGCTGTCCTTTGTCCTCTCTGTCCTGTCCCCCTCCTCATGTCTTCCTTTACCCAGCTGGCCATCAACAGGAGGCCCCCCCTATAATTGAGCCAGGTCCTGGTCCAGGTTTCCTCCCAGGAGAGGGTTTTTTCTTGCCATGTTTAATGTCTTCAGCATAAAATCATTTTTATGAAAACTTTGTAGTGTTAGCTATTGTTTAACGTATAGCCTCAGGCTTGCTGGGAAAATCAATATCAAGTCACCTCCTGAAACAAACTGACTGTCTCTTACATTCTTGAGATGCAAATTTTTTTTTTTTGTTTTTTTGATTTTTACACTTGACCATTGAGTACAGCAGCTTGCGTCTGAGCAGGTATACGGATCAGATTTGATCAAATTCTGCAGCTCAGACCTCACAGCATTTGAGTGAATGATCATCTGTAGAACCGTAGCCATGGAGGAAGTTTTGCCAAAAGCTGTTTTTATCCTGACTGACCTTATCACATTAGACAGAATGTTGGACTAATTGCAAACAAAGCAAGAGCAATTAGTGGTGCCTGCGGCCCCGTTCTGAGGCGGTGCAGTGTTATTCATTGAACAGCGTCTATTGATTTCCCAAGGCCATCAGACGAACTCCCACAGCTCTTTGATTCCTTTCGTTTACAAAAATACCTCTTTACTGGCTCTCAGAGAGTGGGGCCGCAGCAGTCAAGATCTGTTCCTATTGTGTTAATGTCATGTTGGGTCTTGTCAGGCAGCATGTTGAGCTAGTAAGACGTGGGGCACATAACTCGACTGAAAGCGCACAAAAAAAGATTTTTATGAAATTAAAATGGAATACAAGTTAAAGTAAACAATGAACAACAGAAAAATAAAACTAAACAGTGACTCATGCTGCTCATATAGATTGGATCTGAGCTAACGGACGATTGACCTGTTAGGTTGTGGGACTCGATTTTACCCCTTTGGTGCCACATTTCCTGCATATTAGTCAGAACTGCCAACTTTGGAACTCAGATTGGAGCGACAGCTTCCACATATTATTCTAATGCAACCACATTTATGTTTCTCAAGTCTAATAGCATGCTTAAATGGCATTACAATAACCTCCAACATTTACATGAAAACACTCATGCAAAGTTTCTTGGAGTGTATTCTAGATGGTGCAGTGACTGCATAGTCTGGATACAGCTTTGGCACCGTCAGCCTTACTGATACTTGTGTATGATAAGACAGCAGCACTTCACAAAAATTTATATTCAACTCAAATTTAGAAATGCACAATGACGGCACACATGCAAGTCGGGGCATTATTTTGCAGCTCAACCTGACAAGTGAACCTCTTTTTTGTTCATACATGTTCGGGGGTAAATTGTGCCAAACTGTTTTCAAAGCCACATACTACACTCCCAATAGTGACAGATTTAGCTAAAAATGATGAAACAAACAGTATGGAGGCTGTCAACAACTGAACAACCTGCAGTAAGCAAGAAAATACCCACATGGTGTGCAACTTCCCAAAAAACCAACTGGCACAGTAAGCCAACCACCATTCTGTGTACTAGCGACAACTGCCAGACTAGTATATACTGCATACTTCAGTGTATGCACAGCACATAGTATTTTGAGCACAATTTGACTGCAAGTCGTGTCAAGTCACTTTATACCAAAAATAAACAAATGTGATCAATACAAGATTAAAACACTCAGTCAAACAATATAAAAACCATCAAGCATGCTTTAAAAAAAAAAACAAGAAAAAAACCCACAACTTCCAATGATTACAAAACCGCGCTTGGCTAAATGTGACAATAAAGTTTCATTGAATGTGTTCAAAATATGTCCATCAGTTTGACTGACAGGCTACTACGTTCCAAAACGTACTAACATTTCTCGTCTTTCTTGCAAATTCCAGAGTGAAATGAAAGCGGAGGGTTGAGTTTCGAACAAATTAAGGGAACTTCCACATAAACATACGCACACGTGGAAATGCAGGATCCTTCTTTGACATACAGGTTCTGGGGCACGCAGCTCCAATAATTATGACGCCAGAGGAGTAAATGAATAAACAGACTTATTTACAGTGTGTATTTCTTCCTTTCCTCTTAATATGTCAGGGAATCGACAGAGAAGACCAAAGTAAATATCACAGACGTGCTCCAGGGCAGTACTTGGTACTTGGATGCAAACACATTGTCTTTTGTTGATGCCTAAATTTAAAAAAATAAAAATAAAAAGGCCTCATACAGTTTGCTCTAATATTTCCTTTTTAAAGATGTGAGCAGACAGATCAGGGCAGGGAGAGAGGAAGACATGCAGGTTGCAGGCTGGGAGTTGAACCTGCAACTTCTGCAGGACTGCAGCCTCTGTATGCAGGTCACCTGCTCCAACCACTGGCTTATCCAGCCGCCTGCTTTAGTGTATCTTCTGTTAATTTACATTCATTTGACGCGTCCGTGGCTCAGGTGGCCGAGAAGATGACTGATTAACCACAGCGTGGGCGACTCACTTCTCATTCCCGCTACATTCCATAATACCTTTGGGCAAAATAACTAACCCCGTTCTGCTCATAATGGCGAGACAGGTCTTTACACAGCAGCTCCACCTTCACTGGGAGTGAATGAGAAAGATTTAGTGAAAGTGTTAATAGAACATGTAGAGTAACGAGAAGATATGAACTTTTAAATTTACTTGTTTCTTTCTGCATAACATTGATGTAAATGTGATCTGATCTTCATCTAAGTCACAATAATAATAGACAAACACACGTGCTTAAGCTTAAAACTCTCATATCTTCACTAAACACACACCAATTAAACATTCACAGCTGTGGAGGAAAAGTAAGTGAACCCCTGAAGTTATGATCTGGTTGAAGCTCGTTTGGCGGGAACGACTTCAAGAAAGCCGTGGATCAGACCTGCACAGCGTCCTGATGAAATTATTGAACATCTGAGCTGCGACCTGGAGTCTCCAAAAGGCAGACTTTCTTTTTCTAAAGCTGTTCTGTGATGGACTGACAGTTATGCTGAAGGTCATCGTCCTGCTGCACAACTCAACGTCTACGAAGTTTCAGCTGCCAGACAGTCAGCATGACATCATCCTGTAGGATACACATGTATGTGCATATACATGATTTTATTTTTTACCTTAATGATGTTGATTGGTCCAGGTGTCCTGAGGCAGTGGAGCAAATCAAGATGCTCCCTCCACCATACTTCACTGTTGATGTTTTAATGTTGGGAAGCGGTGCTCTTCATACACAGTGTTAAGTATTCTTCATGATCCATTCACTTTCTGTTTGCTCATCATTTGACAAAACTTTTTTCCTAATAGCATTACAGTTTAAAAAAGTGCTCTTGTTTTTCTTAACTTTCTTCTGACAGCAGCAGCTTCTGCTGGTTGGTTTTGCCATGCAGACCCTGACTCACCAGAATCAGAAGTACTTTATTAAAACGCATCAACACAAACAGAGACGTCTCCAAATCCAGTGTCTTCAAACCCTTCGCTGTTAGGGACATTTATACTATGGAGGTATGGACATGTGGTCTTCTGTCCATGTCCTGCATTGATTTTGTCCATCTTTTGGTACGTAGCCTCAATGCTTAATGTTATATGTGAAGCAAAGCAATACATGTAGTTGGGGGCAGAATTTTTTTTTTCAAAAGTCAAATTCAAAGACAACAGGAAACTCTGAGGAGCCACAACGAAGGAAATAGTCAAATCTTCTTGCAGACATCCGAAAATTCTGAAAATGACATTTATCTTCAGTGTTTGGAGAAAATAGTAGTACATATATTACAACCTTCTTAACTTGACTTGTTACTGCCCCCTAGAGGATTTGTATGGTAAACAACCATACAAATGCGAATAACGCAAGGAGGGTTTGAGGGTTAGTAACAGAACTGACGTTTAGGATGGACAGATGTTCGACCGTGAAACGTAAATGGGACTTTATTGTGCCTTAATTCTTCTTTACCTCACTGAGGATTCTGCGTTGTGTCTTTGGAGTAATCTTGACTGGACGGCCATTTTTAGGATTAGTCACCATAAACCGTCTCAATTTAGGGTCAAAATGTTGAAGTGCAGTCTAATGAGTAGCTAAACACTTTTTACAGCCTTATGCAAGTTCACGTGTTTGCAGAGATCTTCTATTGGCAATTCACCTTTCAACCAACATTTTTGAGCGTCTTTTATCCATCAAAGCAGCTTTTCTACCACACGTCCACGCGTCCAGACTGACTCCATACAGCTTTTACTTGGAAGAGTTAATAGATAAGATTAATAGATAAGAGTTAGTAGTTGGTCTGAGGCTTTACTACAGTACGTCTTCCTGCAGCACTGTGAATGTTAATGACTGTGTTCAGTAAAGACACAAACAATAATAATTGTGCGTTCACATACTTTTTCTCACTCTTTGAAAGAAATAAGGTGGATCTGCTTTTGTTCGTCACACATTAAAGCAGTTTTGGATGATAAAAGCATTGCTGTGGTCTTAAGTTTTTATATAACATTTCTTTCACATGAAATTGAGACTTTGTGCTAAATTCCCACAGTTACTTGGAAAGGACTATGACATGAAAATATATTATTAGCAGGAATGTTCTTCACAAATACTGATATTTCTGTTCCAGTTCTGTCCAGCCATTTTAGACAGTGAGACACATTACTCGTTTAGATGGCCGTGAAATGGCTAATTACGTAGCACACCTTTGCCTCTAATCAATATCCCCCTCCCTCTCTGACCAGAGATGTTGACAACAGGATTATAGATTGCAACGGCTCCTGCTCTAATCATTGATTTATGGTTTCCAGCAAAGCCTCTTAAAAGGAAACAGAATATTAAGATATTTTAGTCACGTGGATTTCAGAGGCAGTTTTGCTCGCGTTCAAGGATAAAGTTCTAGCATCTGAAAAAGTATCTGCAGGAAATAAACCACCCAAACAGGAGAACGAGAGTAAACAATATGTGATTAAAAGAAAAGACAAAAGACAAAGCGCTGCTGCCGGCTTAAAACCCCCCCCCAAAAAAAACAAAAACAATGTTGCTGCTTCCAGAGTTCAAACAAATTCACCTTATTTTTAACCACAAGAAGTACAGAAAATGAAACATATTCTACACTTGTTTCTAAATAATATACAAATAGACCAACATTTGTTTATTTTAAATGTCTACATATGTCATCTGTGGGTTCATCTATGGATTATGAGATGGCATTGCCCCCCCCAAAATACCAAAATGTGATGCAAGAAAGAATCCATAAAGGTACAAAAATGAACCGAACCACTTCCTGAACAGTAAATCAGGCCATTATTCCCAGTCTCAGAGCTTTCCCAGAGTTCCTGTCACTACCACCATCCCCCTGGGGCACATCTCAATCCCAAACCACAGCCGTTAAGCCTCGTTGGACATAATAGACGAAAACAATTTTTCTCAACAAAAAAAAAAAAAAAAAAAGGGGGGGGGGGGGGTCTGACTTCCTCTTTTCGACTCCTGAAAAGCCGAAAAAGCGT
>JBAMYA010060212.1:0-28321 GCA_037176975.1 Arrhamphus sclerolepis | reverse complement strand
GATAAAATGCAGCGAGTGGTCAGCACATGCCGACAGAAGCCACTTATTCAGGGCCAGCAGCCTGCTGAACCTTTCTTTGCTTCCTCTGATGGGTGGAACAGGTCCACTGATGAATACAGATACATTTAAACAGCTCACTGTGTTTAACAATCCAGTAAAATCCCGTTTCAGAACCTGAGATTGTTGCGTAGAGACATTGTTTGTCCCTGTATGCAGAACGATGTTTCTTGCGGTCGGATATTCATCCAGGACTTTAAGAATTCTCTCCTGCGTGTCCTTGACCATATCCTTGGGATAGCAGAGGACTTTGATTCTCTTACTGCACAGTTTCCGTAAATGTTTTACAGTAGAATCACCCACAATAACAGTTTCAGGTCCAGCTTTCAGCTTTTCAGCCATTTACTTTTTGGCGGGTGTCCAGTCCTTACCCTGCTATCATGAGATGGATGGTCTCCAGGGTCCTCTGACAGTGGGGCAAATCTGTTCTGCAGCTTCATACTTGGTTGTTTTGGAGGTTTGCTGTTCAACTTAATATCAACAGTTGTCCAGTCCTGTTTCCTCCCATGTACAGGGGTAGAAGAGCTCTTCTTTCTTGGGGGAAGTGACTCCAGTTGGTTTCATCACAGATTACAGCTTGTTGTGTCTGTCCTGTGATACGTCCTCCCACTTCCAGGGGATATGATTTACTTTTCAGCTTTGCACCGAGATGGTTCCAGGGAGGATTATTACTTGATGATTTATTGTAATGCACAGTCTTCCTCAGTCTTGGTCACGTTCTCTGTGCGCCTTAGCTGTGTGTTAGCTTGTTCATCTCCACTGTTCTGAACCAGGGGCAAAGTTGTTTCATTTCCACACATACCTTTCCACGTTAACTTCTAAGTGTTGGATTTTCAACTCCAGCACCGCTATCTACTGTAGGAGGCTGTGGTAGTCATTCGTGGAAAAGGGAGGCATCTTGTTGCCCGTTAGCCTAGCAGTTAGGACCTTTCCAGGCTGTTTAGCTTTAGCTGAATGCTAAGTGCCCAGACACTGTAAATCAGGCGTCAGCTGTGTGTAGGCCACGCACACGGAGCACTGTGTGTCGAAGAACTATAAGAAAAATGTTGCTGTTTCTACAAAAAAAAAAAGATTTAAATCCAAGACATGCGGAAAGTAAAATGATTCAAAAGCAACAAGCAGCAGGAACAAAGCAGGAGCAAGCAGACACGTCTGCACTCTGAAGAAGCGAGAATCAGGGTCAAAATCATGTTCCTTTGAACAGAAGGAGGCGCTATGGAGTTCATCCAAGATTGTCATATCCACTTGTTCAGATTGGAAGCCTCATCAAACGTATACATTTTGGAGAAGATTGGACAATGTATGTGCAAGTTCAAGCAACTTTTCCAGTCATTGGGGACCATGGGCAGGTCCTGTGATGGAAACTCAATCTTATTAGTTGAACAGCTTCATCAACTCCACCAGGGGAGGCAGTGAGTATGACTAAATGTGAGCTTATGGCTCTGTTAGAGCACAGGACACAGGACGTCTAAGACAATGCATGCCAGAGTTAGAAAGGGTTGTCTTTTCATGGCGAAACGTTATAATTCGTCACCACGCTGTGGACGGGTCCTCTGACAAAAACTCAAAAGAGCTGAAGATTACCAACACCAGGAGTTCATTCAGACCTGAGGCCTTCAAAACACAAAAACCAGACCAAAATTTCTAAATTCAATCCAACATGTTGGATGTTTTTTAATTTTCAAGGTGGTGCTGTTGAGCCATTTTTCCACACCCATGTTGGGGACCCTTAAAATACAGTTAGAGTTTTTCGTTAGATCTGATACGAACACAAAATTTGGTGAGTTTTGGGGTATGGGAAAGCTACCAAATAATAATACTAATCATAATAATAACAACAGAGCAGATATAATAGGGCTCTCGGGCCCTAAAAAATCTCATTATTATGTTTACTTTGGCCCTTGCAGAATATATCCAACTACTTTTGTTTATTTCTTGCTGCAGCTTTGTGCCATAAACTAAAATACATGTATTATTCAAAATAAATAAATAAATGCTATGGGAGCAATTAGTGCTGGTAAGGAAAGTGACAAGAAATAAGATCATAATGCTCGTTGAAACAGGTGATACAAAAGCAGGGTAAATAACAGGAAGGAGAGGAAGGACAGATTACATCCACTTTTTTGACAAATATCTAACAAATGCTTTCTTCTGTGGTATAAGATGTTCTTCAAAGAGGAATTGGAATGTTTTTCCTTTTTTCTGTCTTTTGTTTTTTTTTGTTTGTTTTTTTTTTTAGAAAAATTCCACTTCACTTCCTTATGAGTGTAGAGAATTTTGAAGTAAAAAGAAATGAGAAAAAGAAAATATGACGATGATGAATTTGTACTTTTGCACATGTTAAGACCTGTTTGCATGAAAAATGGGAACAAACAAAAACCTTCATAGTATCTTCAGTGTCAGATGGCCTCCTGTGCAGAAGGAACGGTAACGTTAAGGAGTGGTAAAAGTAAAAACGCAGCGTGTGCCACCATGATGTTGACAGCAGATCCCATTTGACACAACTGACGACAAAGGAAATCATCGCGTTGCTTTGAGCTTGAGATCTTGGAGTTGATGCTTTAATTGCATTCATTTAAATGTCCTGGCTCATAGCGCGATATGCCAAATAAAAAAAAAAAAAAAAAGTTCAGCTGCAGGTGTAGAGTTCCTCTTATCATACATTTTCAAACATACTATGCGTTTATTCTTATGTGCATGTGCTTTTCCTTGAAAGACTATGTCTCTTTGTGTGGAAGAGAAAAGCTTCAAGTTTCTCCACCTCACCAGACCATCCCATCTCTATATTTACTCTCATCCTTCCACCTACCCTTTTTAGGAAATACACTTGTAATTTTCTCTCGGGCGCATGAAAGAACATTAGGACCAGCAATCAGAACAGCTAATAATAAAGTCCTTCCTCCTTTGTTTCAAGTATTTTTATAATTCCATCTGTAATTTTTCCAATATACATATATATATATATATATACTGTATGTGTATGTATATGTATTTTTTTTTTCTTTCTTCCTGGCATGAATATATTTTGCCTTTAGTTTTATGCTGATTGTATTTTCACACTATATGGGTTTGGCTCATGAATCTGCATTGTATAAAACTTTAATAGGGTTCTTGATCTGTATAGGAGTGTTTATCTGCATTGTGTTTATTTTGTTTTTGTTTTGTTTCTGTTTTTTTAATCAAAGAGAGGCTCGGTGTGCAGTGGCTATGTGTGCGCGCTGCCTAAGCATGAATAACATTTGTATTTCTTTAGCTATCAAAAGAAACAGCATTTAGCAGGAGGGAGACTGAGCTAATCTGAACCAAACACATTCTAAACATGTGATGTGCAGCGTCCCCAAAAGCAATCATTATATTTGTTATAGTTTATTTTTTAATTATCTTGTGTTTCATAGGGATGTCTGGGCCGTGATACTTTGGAGAATTTTTTTTCTTTTTTTTTTTACATTTTTTTTAAAAGTCCCGAACTTTGCAAAGTCTTTGTTTTCATTGTATCTGTGGTGCCCACAAGCCGCTGACACAAACCAACAGGCTGTTGGTGCTTGCGTTTCTCTGCCCCCCCCCAAATCCTCCCAATCTGCAGTCACTTTTTTGTACAAAAAAAAAATCTTAGTATTGCAATCTGCCTCAATTTGCAAAGCTATTGAGTCTCACCGCTGTATTCTGGCATCTTTGAAAGCAGACCAATTGTCCAGGTTGAAACAGATACCTCCTGCCTTGGTGGGAACATATTTTGCTTTTCAGTTATGAAAAATCAAACTTTAAGTCGACGCTGCACTCAACACTTAAAGCTTTTAGGGATGTGTTAAGCTTTTTGAAGGGTAAATATTTTATTTGGTAATTCCATTTAACTATTTCAAACATTGGCTTACGCACTCAAGGCGCCAGCTAAAATGTTGAACCACAATAAGCAGCTAAGTTTCAGTGCATTCAGAAGCTGTAGTTAATAATCAGTGCTGAGGTGATAAAACATATGAAAGAAGCACTCAGGTGCCCTAAAACACTTCTTACATCAATAATAAAGAAGGCAGCACTTTAAAACAACAGCAAAGCATGATGGAATAAAAGAAACAAGAAAGTATCTCCTGAGGCAATTGCAAATAATAGATGACTCGATCATCAAGTATATAGTTCTTTTTAATCAGCAGAAAGGAATGTTTCATAGGTAAAACAATACTATTAGATGGTGAGGAGTGCAAACTTTCATTAGGGACCAAAATGATTTTAATCGAAGCAGTTTTAGTCAGAATGTCATATGAGCTTGCAGCAAAACTGTAATTAATGTTGGAAGAATGTACTATTCTGAGCCTCAGATGAGACTCAGAAATGTCACTCCACTTAAGTGACACTGTGTATAGAGTCCCTGCACACAAACCAAGGTCGTTGTACTTTGTATGTGTGGAAAAACACATTCAACAGAGTCCTCTGAATACTGTCTCACTGGGTTACTTTATCTTGCATCCACACTTATCATACTTCTATCTGCACTGACAGAAAGATTAGCTTATTTAAAAATCAGAGCCAAAGGCAATTTTCACTTATGATTCACTGATTTCCTCAGTGAGGATTCAAGTAGCATGTATACGTCTTAATTTAACTTCAGGCTATCAATGTTTCACGCCAACGCTACTATGGCCTAATTGATTTTAAAACAAAAAAAACACGAAGAAAATGGAAAACAGACAAACAAACTAAACAAAAAGATCTACTTTCTGATAAGTAAAGACTCATTTTTGTGAATATATTCCCTTACAGGTTAACATTGCCCGAAGGAACTTAAAGAAGAATATTGCTTATGAATAAAAATGGAAAGCGGTCAGCCAGCTAGAACTTTGTCTGGTTCCTGTGCAACACGAAAACCATACTGAAATATGGAGAGATGATGTCAGAGGAGTGCATTATCTGTCCGCACGAGTTAACAGAGCTTTATCAATATGCTGCGTGAAAGCATGAAAAGAAGCACAAAAAATATAAAAGAAAAAACTTAAAAGCTTGAAAAATGCATGGGTAGAAACAGAATTATTGCAATATAACACTTAACCCTTTATAGAAATCATTGAAATACTTTGAAATTCAAAATTTCAACCTCAGATTGTTATTTTAGGACATCACAAGAGTCATTTGCAATTGTAACATTTTTCAAAAATTTTCATTTTCATAGAAATTAAAGGTCAATGAAGTGACCATATTTGGTTCCTTGCACCTTTGTGGTAAAAAGAAAAAAAAAATCCAGGAAGAAAATAATATATATAAAGCACATAAAGTGCAAGAATTGTATATTTTAGAACATGTATAGTTTATAATCTGTAAACAGGAAAACAGGAGCACTCAAACAGCAGTTTTTGTTTTGTTATTTTAGTGTAGGTCGTCAAAACATCAGAGCATTATACATTATCTGAATACATACCAGAGAGCATCATCATTAGTGCTTCAGACAACATTAGCACATTTCTTGGTGGTATTTCACAAAGTAGTTATATTCACTGTTCCAGCAGACGTGGACCTTGCAGATCCTGCAGACCATGTTTGACCCGTAAATGTTGCCTTTCCTGCTGCAGTGCTTGCAGGTCTGGTGTTTAGCAAGTACAGGGGTGGAACAGGGACAGATCTAACTAGAAAACTACAACATAAACACATAGGATGAAATTGTTATAAGGTCATAAACTGAAAAAAGTCACTTATATTCACTATTTATAGCCTCAGTTTTTTTTAGAAATTGGTTAAAATTCTCTCTTTTTTTTATAAAAACCTCAGGTAAAATTAATTAATCTAAACAATAAAAACATGGAACAAAATAACTGTATGAAGGTCATAAACTGACAAAAAAATCATTCATATTCACTATTTATAGATTCAAAATGTCTGTCATAATGTTCAAATTATGTCTAAATCACTGTAAAGTCACATAAAAAACATTAAAACATTATTTCCAAATCTGTATAGTCTCATCAGGAAATATGCTGAGTGCATCTTGCTACCTGAACAGGGCAAATGTCCAAATATGGTCTCCATTTTTCATGTCATAATTTCACACATTTCCCTACGATCTCCTCAAACAACACTTATGTCATGATTTAGCACAACTATTCAACTATAAAATGTGTGTCATCAATTTACCATGGTTAAATTTGTTTTAGCAATTTAATTTCTACCACGAGCAGAGCCCATGGAGCGTCTTTTTCCTCCGTCAGAAAAAAGAGAAGGTTATCCACATTCCTGGTCTCTGCTGATTGGTTAAAGACTACGATGACATATACCGTAATGTAGGGGGATCTTTGCTGATTAGCTTGGTGAAGACCACATGTTTGTTGATCTCACTGACAGGGAGCACGAGGGGGAAATATAACATGTGCGGAAGTGATGAAATATAGTCACTTGCCCTATAAATGGTTAATCTGTGATCAGATCCCTCAGGGTTTTCAGAAAGTCATGTCTCCAATCACTATATTTTCTATATTTTCAATATCCAGCTTCCTTTAGCAAGTTTTCAAATCTGTGATCAGGTTCCGCGTAGATATCCCATGAAACCACCTGCGAACCAGGTGATGAAAATGTGTTAATTGATATTAAGTGAATGATGTTGAGAGGGTTGGAGAAGAAAAAAAAATACAGTGATTCATTTAAAAAATCACAGGAATCGCAAAATGTTTTTAAAACCAATAATCTTTTTGTGCAGGAGATATTTTAGCCCCAATTGCCCACCCTAACCCTACCTTAACCCTATCCTAATGCTATGGACTATATGAATAAGTATTCCAGATCTGTTTGTGAATAAATAGATGTCATTTGTTTCAGTGCAAAGACAAAAGGGACCATCTTTGCCTGTCTTGTCATCTCCTTCCTGTCTTCCCATCACACAGCTGGTCAATGATAGCTGGCCGCCCTTCTTGAGCCTGGCTCTGCTGGAAGCCCTGGTTTGTTTTTTTGTTTTTTTACTAAGAACAATAATGAAAGTCAGTGATGGAAATGTTAATGCACAAAAATACGCTGAGATTTTGAATCAATGCATGCTGCCTTCAAGATGGCATCTTTTCCTCAGATGTCTATGTATTTTTAACAGTACAAAACAAACCACATTAAAAAGATCTGGCTGCAGAAAAAAAACAAAACAAAAAAACTTCATTTTTTTTCTTTTTCTTTTTAGTGGTCCGCCTGAACTCTTCACCTGTCCTGAATAGAAAATGAGTGGAAATCTGGCACACAAACATGCCGCAGTGATGACCCTCTACTGTTGAGTGGCTTATTGTGCATTTGCAAGAGGAATGTGACAAAGAATAACATCCAAAGTGCTTCACTGCTTGATGTCCTTCCTTTGAGATGCTGTGAGAGAATTGACAACCTTACATGCTGTTCTTATACCACAGAATATTGTGTTACCCATCATGTGGCTACTGGATGTCTGATGCTGCTGTCAGTATCAAATAATATTTCTTCCTTAATAAACTTCACTCATTATCCTGCTCACAAGAAAAAAGCATTTAGAACAAAACAAAAACATTTTAGAGCAGTACCAGCCCTCCAATGTGGCTGTTTTCCAAGAACTCCATGCTCTCTCTCTCTCTCTCTCTCTCTCTCTCTCTCTCTCTCTCTCTCTCTCTCTCTCTCTCTTTTCCCCCTGTTATAGCATTGGTGCCATGACCTTTAGTTTCTCCGCTTTTTGCCTGCTAATTTTGGCAACCCAGGAATCTGCTCTTGTGTTTCACATTATAATATGGTTTAGAAATAAACCAATGTAGCTTGTTTTCCAAGAATTCTCTGAATGGGTATTAATCCAGTAGTTGCTGTACTGCTCATCATTCAGCTGGATAAAAGGAGAATGATGATAATAATTTCAGTTTTAGTTTTAGTTGGGTTTTTTTTTGGAAGGTAAAATTGCTGTTCCTATCATGTGTACATAAAGAGTAGAAAAAGGCTTGACTAGAGCATTTCAGTACTTTTGTGGCTGTACTTGTTCTCAATGGGAGCAATCAAGTGGTGCCTGCACAGATGACGTAGATGCAAGAAGGGAAAAGAAATAAAGCAAATGAGGGGAGAAGGATGAATGAAGTGACAGCATCTCCCACCCATCCTCTCTTTTCCACTTTCCACCTCATGCATTCATTATTCAGCATCCCTTCAGGTCAAACTCTCAGTGTCTTCTTGACATCTCTCACATCTTTTCTCTACTGTATTGCCCATTTCAGCTCTCTTCTCTGTCTTTCCCTTCTCCATCTCGCCGGCTGCCACTCTTCCATATTCCCCAGATGTGACCTCAGGGATGAGAGACCTTTCTGTGAAACATCAAATTTTTATAGATTTTTTTTTTCTAGGTTTTTTAATTTCATTCATGTGCATGAGTCATTTGAAAGGCACGAGTTCATAACAATAAAGGAATGCTATTTGTCACTTCCTAATCCCTCTTTCTACTTTCTTTTTAAAGTAAAACAGAAAAATACATGAGGTTTCATTTATCTGACGTATTTCAGTTGCAGCCTCCATCACCTGGATGCATTGTCTGTTGTGCATCTGTGGTAGAGTCCTTTAAGTGTTGTATGCTTTGAGTTCATATTAAATTCTGAACTTAAACAAAATCAGCACAAAGGAACTTCAGGTGCAGCTGTCGGAGTGGAGGTAAAGTTCTTTTTATGTCATTAAGATTTCATCTTTTTTGGTCCCTTTCTAAGTCACTCTCTCTTTTCTCCTGTCCTTTATACTGCTTTTATTGACATACAGCTGTAACCATATATTCTGTTTGCACTCAGAAGTGCTTTGATTCACATTGTTTCGGTCCAAAATTAATATTATCACTATGGAATGTAGTTGAGTAGATATTTGAAAATGATGGATCGGGATCTTGCTAATCACTCTCTCTTTTTTTCTTGCCTCTTCTGACAAAACACCTCCTTCGCTGCCTCTGCCATGGCATTCATAGTGGTCATGTACATTAGATAGCTCCATCTTATAGTTAGCATCTGGCTAACTCCACATAGTAAATGCTGTGACCACAGTTTGCCATGTCGAATTATAATAAGCAACTTTGAGCTGCTTGTCTTTCTGTAAATCTACTTACAAATATTGGTAATTTGTTTTAGTTGTGGACAGATTTCATGTTTCCAAGACTGTAGTTTGCAACACATCAATGATAAAAATGGTGAAAGATGAGAAGTGGCTTGTCTGATTGTGTTTCTCTCTGGGCATCTGGCAGCGTCAATCGGTTGCTTACCAACTTTTACACAGAAACGAATGCACCCATTCGGCTGTGGCATAAATGTGATTTGTCTTGTTATACTTGTATAAACTTTGTCAAGTTACTTTGTGTTGCTTTAACATATTTAAATTTTGGTGAACTTGTAATTAATTTAGCATATTAAACATTTTTGTAACATTTTGTTGTTATAAAATGAACTGAGTTTACCAATCCACACCTCAGGAGGCAGGTCTCGCAGTTAATCTATGTAACCAATCACAATAGAGAGCCCTCCTGACACCCTCCAAGGCATTAGCCAATCAGAGCATGGCTGTTTTAAAATTCACGCTGTCCGTTTAATTTTCTCACGGTAATTTAGTGAAAAGAGATTGGATTTTCCTGCGGTTTATTTTCTGTTGCGTGGAACACAACTGGGAATAATTTTTCTAATAGTTACATAATTTTCATAATATAGTGACACGTTTCCCCCATGAGGCGGCAGCTTCGATGGGCAGCCAAAGATTCAAGGTGGACAAAGGACCGTTAACAAGCCAGCAGGTGAGTGTTTACAAATTAATTCATTTATATTAATTAAAACTGGTAGTTAGCTAATATTAATCAATTTTCTAAGCCTGAAAAGCATAATTAGTGGTGTTTTTTTCCCGAGCCTAAGGGCTCTTCGCACAGACATGTTGATTTGTCCTGACTGGAGAGTCACAGGTGTGTTAATTAACGCGGCTCCATTGAGGAGAGGAGAGCCCTTTTAGCAGAGAACAGCTGTTTTCCTCTAATGTACATCATCAGCTGCAGCCAGGGCTCGGCTTTCCTGGTGTGCTGATTGACAGTGTTGGGCCCGAGCTTATTCAAGCTCCTGTCACTTACTCACGTATGAACTTTTTTTTTTTTTTTTGTCGCTGCGGAATTATAGTCGAGTGGGGTTTGTTCTTATTGATTAAATTCACATCAAACAGAAATTCACATCTCGACCAAAACAGCAGCGAGGACTGACAACTTGTTTGCAATGTTAATTTATGAAGGCCCGAGAGTGATAGAGCGCATTATTGTTAATCCCTGGGACAATTCTTGGTAATATCCGTGCATTTATTAGTGGATTTGGATTTTTCTTTCTCAATATATGCGATGTCACAGTAACGAGTTATGTGTGTACTTGCAGTCGCATATTGTCTGGTGTGCAAAAATCTTTAGATTTTTATGATCCAATAAATATTGCAAAACTGACTCAAAAGAGTATGAAAGTGACACGAGGAGAAAGTGAATGTCATGTTGAATGATTAGGTTATGATTGATTAAATAAACTAGAGATAACACATATTGTGAGGTAAAAAACTAAAATGACATCATTTAAGATATGACTGAGATTTAGCGCTGGAGTTAATGAAAGAGAGATGGGAGTAGAGAGAGGGAAAAATGATTTAACACTGAAAATTGAAAAGTCAGGAAAGTGAAGAGGTAATATGAGACAGACAGTGAAAGACAAAGGAGGAGCATAAATTATGAAACAAATTGAACAGTTTGCATGACAGAGAGGGATGGGTGTGAATTTTAAAGAAAACCCCCACTTAGTAAAATGAATAAGGCGCTGAATCTCTCCAACAAGTGCAGAAAATACAGTTGACTGTAGTGAAGAAGACAGAATAACTGAGTGAGACGGAGGAACATGAACAAGGGCGGGAAAGTGATGCAGGACAAGCGAAAGAAATACACCTGAGGTAGTTAAAGAATGAATAAATGAACCAGAAAGAGATAGGGAATGATAATGATCCTGAGGAGGTAAGGGGGGAGAGCATTAAAGAGCAAGGTGGAGATAGGGAGTGTGACTGATGAGGTGAGTGTCAGAGAAAGAGGAAATGGAGTGAAGTAAATGGTGAGGACAAGATAACAGCTGAGATAGAAAGGTGGTGGTCTTTGTCTCTTTCTCTTCTCTCATTTTCTAATACTGTCCACCCAGCATTCATGAACTTCCTTGTTATTTCCTTAGAACCTGTCATTCAGCCACACTCCTCATGTAATTTACAGTTTCTTTATTGCTTTATGTCACTTATTCTATCCTACGGTCTCCTTTTTTTTCTTCAGATGTTCATTTTCTGGTAATGTTTCCACTAAGACATGAGGGCCATGTTCACACAGTAGTCAATTTATGCAACCTGACAGTTGTCACTGAAGTTGTCTTAGAAAACATCAAGTCATTTAGCCAATTTACAACTATATATGTGTGTAGATATATATGTATATGTACATTGGATAAATGTCTTGATGTTTTCCAAGGTGACTGCAGTGACAACTGTCAGGCTGCAAATATTGTTACTCGACTGATATCACAGTTCGACCACAAACATATAAATTTTGCTCTCCTGCCATCAGTCTTCTTGGCATTATGATTTGTCTATGCACTTGTCAAATTCCACTGGGCAGCTCAGTGGTGCAGTGATTAGCACTGTCGCCTCACAACAAGAATGTTCTGAGTTAGATACCTGGACCCAGGGCGTTTCTGTGTGGAGTTTGCATGTTCTCCCTGTGTCTCTGTGGGTTTTCTCCAGTTGCTTTGGTTTCCCCAATGGTTCAAAAACATGACTCAGATGTTCATATGTGGCAGTGTTCAAAGTCACAGCGACTCCGAGCTCTCTGAATGAGTA
Source organism: Arrhamphus sclerolepis (assembly GCA_037176975.1). NCBI lineage: Eukaryota > Metazoa > Chordata > Actinopteri > Beloniformes > Hemiramphidae > Arrhamphus > Arrhamphus sclerolepis. The sequence continues at coordinate 16,444 of JBAMYA010060212.1, read as the reverse complement.
TGTGTATGTCTGCAAGACATGCAACGTGCGTTGTGAGTCCAGTGCAGCCAGCAGTCAATAGTGTAATGTATAAGCAGATAGTGTAATCAGATGCTTATGATTATGTTTTGATATTTGGGCTGGGGCGCGGGGTGCATATGTGTGCTATGTGGGTATCAATGTCAGGATGTATGAAATGACCTTGTGTGTTTTTAACCATGAGTGTGAGTTTTTATATGTTAGTGTTGATTTTATTATGTAAAGCACTTTGCTCTGCTGTTGTATGAAAAGTGCTATATAAATAAAGATTGATTTGATATCGTGCGAGCTAGTGCTGAGTGATATGGAAAAAATCATATCATGATATGGACTTTAATATCATGATATACCACAATAAAGTATGTTTTCAGTCATTCTCTAAAAAAATTGGACAAAATAATATAATTGGTTACTTTTTTCAACTTTATTTTGAAGTGACATTTAACTGAACTGTCACAAATGAGAAAAATGCACTTTAAGTGCAGCAATATAAATGTATCAAAACACAACAGATGAGGCGGAGGTAGAGCTACACTAGCCTTCACATTTTTTTTCAAACTCATACAGGTATTTAAATTGAATTGTCAAAATAAACTCAATGTAAGTGCACAACTGTTTCAAGTTTCTGAAAAGAAAAGCACACATTTTTGTACAAAAGTTTAGTTATAAAAAAAAATATTTTCAAGTTTCTGAAATATGTAACCTTGTGGTGTAAAGTTAGCAAACGACACTAGTAATATAAAGGCTCAAAATTAAATATCAGAGTTGAACATAACATTGTTTAAGGCATCAACCATCAATAAAAGTGAAAACATAAATGGCTACTTTGTAGAAGAAGAAATATTGTTGCCAGAGACTTTATAGGTTCAGTGCGAGGAAGACAAGTTGGTCAACTGTGTTTGGCTTAAGACATGACCTCTTACATGTGACAATGTTCCCACTCGCACTGAAGGCCCGTTCAGATGAAGAACTAGTAGCAGGAATGCACAAGTACTTCTTGGCGAGCCTAGCCACCAATGGAAAGTTCAACTCATGCTGCTTCCACCATTCCAGAGGGTTGGTCTCCGAGCCAGGCCCAGGTGCCTGAAGATACATGGAGAGCTCCAGTTCAATGGATGCTCTGCTTGGCTGGGAGTGGGTGGTGCCTTGGTCTGCTGCTAGTGCCTTTTTGAAGTAGCTACCCAAACTCTTCTTTGTTTTCTTTGTTGGATGAAAGCTCTGGATCATCTTCAGCAGCTGGTGGGGAAATGGAGGCTGCTGCTGTTTGTGCACTTTCAGTTGCTGCCATGTCCACCAACTCTGATTCAACTCTCATCTTTATGAACTCTACCCTCTCTTCCTTCATGTAGGCTGTCTTAAACCTTGGGTTAGCAAATGTCGCCATGTCTAGAAGATTGTTGGTGGCATTGTCATCATACTTTTCATTGAGGTACTTCTCTTTGATTCCTTTTGTGAACTCTGTGTCCCCATCATTCTGGCTGAGGATTTTGTTGTTGAAGAGGTGCAATGCCGGCTTCAGAAAAGATACACTGATGTACCTTTCCCCCGACAAAGCATCAATAAACTCAAACAGTGGACCCAGTGCCTTGTTCATGGACTCTAGCACCAACATGTCTTGCCAGCTTGGGACCAGATTTCCTACCTAGGTCAGATAGCAGAGGAAATAGGTTATTTTCATGAGGAGGTGAATCTAGGCTGCAAACACTATCAGAATCCACAATGAAAAGAATCGATATGTAATGTCCAGTGTCCATGTCTCACCCTCTTGCCTGCAAGGAGGACCTGTGAGAGAGCTTTCTCCTGCTCTAGGAACCTCTCGATCATCTGCTGCCGTGAACCCCATCTTGTGGGGGTTTCAGTTATGAGCTGATGGGGAGGCAAGCCCAGCACTGCTTGAGCCTTGGCCAAGTCACGTTTTATCACGTTTAAATTGTATCATGTATTACTTGAACAATTTATGGATTGATTTTGTGGGTCAGCTAGTCTTTACCATAACAGGTAGTTATAAAATGAAGGAGAGTATAACTTGTATAATATTTGTATAATAGGCTGATGAAACATAACACGGGATAACCAAACTAATTTAAATTCACTGATATTTTTGTTATTACAATATTCTCATTGCAGTATTACACTAGGCCATTTTTAGATTGTTTTACACTTACCAATGGCCAGCTGTAGACGGTGACGATGTAGAGCAGGGATGGGCAACTCCAGGCCTGGAGGGCCACTGTCCTTCATGTCTTGCATGTTTCCCTGCCACAACACACCTGATTCTAATGAATGTCGTTAACAGACTTGTTCAGGCTTGGATGACCAGCTGATAGTGATCCAATTAATTTGGAGTACGGAAATGCGTCTCTGTTTTAATCAGGAACTTCCCTTGTTACAGTCTGCAGTAGGATGAATACAACCCCGTCGGGGCAAACATGGCTACCACAACAGAGCCACACCTTTAAAAATAAGACCACACAACAGAACCGGAACTCCTCCCGCTTACCATGGTAAACGTGACGGTCAAGTGGTACAAATGCTCGAAAGTCTGGTTACACTTCACTAAAAAGACAACAGGGCAACTTGCAATACTTGCAAAGTGGATATTTCACCAAAGGGAGGAAATACTACCAACAAGCAAACATTTGCACATGCAGCATGCAGTAACTATTCATGAATGTTGTGTTTTTGATCCGCTCCGGACTAATGTCAGTGATTCTTAACCCAGCAGCAAAGTTAGCATGTCCTTGACTAATAACACTGCTGGTAATTAACTAACAAACACTACCTGTCATGTTTGCAGCATTTGCCTCATTGTAAAACCTGATATTAGTAATGGTTAACGTTAAATGACTGCCTTCTAATGCATTTCATTTAGATGATCATCACGAGAGACATAATCTGACTGGCTCAGAGCCAGAGGCTTATTTTTCTGCAAAAGAATTGTTAATTCTTCATAGTTAATGGTTGCAGTTTTGCACAATGCACAGCTCTATTGGATTTGACTTTATAGTTGTTTTTTTTATTTTTCAGTGCTCAGTTCATATCCTTTTAAAAAGGAGAATTTTAATTTCTATTAGAAAATGTTGGACATTCTTGTGGAATTGCCACAGAATACAGAATATGTTTTTTGTTAATTTCTACAAAAGAATATTTTATTATTATTAAAATTTTATTTTAGTGATGCTAATTGGCCTGTTGTCCTTTTTTTTTCTTTTTTCTTTTCCAAATGAGAATCAATAAGGAAATTCATAAAGAACCGTATCATTAAGCAGAATCCAAAATGGAATTGGAATCGTTATCAATTATCAATCCCCATCCCTAGCAATGACAAATTACGGCTTCTTCTTCTTCATCTTCTGCCTGGAAACTTCAAAAAGAAATTACTGCTGCTGCATTACTTCCGTACACTCAACACGTTTGACATCACTTCTGTGGATGCGGGTCACCTAAAAGCAGTGGCCAGTTCACAGTCTGTTTAAAATACTAATGTGAACAACCAGATGATCTTGGAGAAACTTTGAGTTGGGGATTAAGACCTGCGGTGTAAATGTAGCCTAAATGTTATCCCGTTTGAATCTGTGGGAAAATGTAACAAATGAAGAAAAGACAAAACAAGAGTGCACAGTGGCTAAGGTGGAATGCACTCTTGTGCTAGTGTATTTCCTCTAATAAAGGCTCTCTCCTGAATTAAAGGAAAAATTAAAATGATTGCCAACTTTCTGAGGTTGCTGTGGCATAGCCGCTTCTTGGACAATATGATTATGTGGTTGTGTCATGTTGCTGCATGTGCTGAAGCTAAACATGAAACAAAAACATCCTGTAAACTTACTCATTAATGTGTTATGAGTATATAATATATGAGGCAAATGTATAAGAGGCAAAAATAGTTATTGCTAAATAATAATGTGAAAGAACTTGTGATTTCAATCTCCGAAGATGTGTAAATGATGGACGAACTTTCGGGCATCAAACTAGACCAATACCACCACCATCACCATCATACCGGGAGGTGTGTATAAAGGAAAAATATAGTTCAGTTCAAGATTATTATTTTCACAAAATAAGAAGGAAAAAAAAAGGTTTCAATCTTGACACACTTGATATTTGTGAGAAACCTGGTGTTATTACATCAGGAATGTGAAAACCAAATAAAGTGTATAAAGTGTGTATATTAAGCTAAGGCCTAGGTGATAAATAAATTTTATTGATTTCAATTTGAATTGAAGTTTTTGTTGATTTAAAAATAATGTTTATTGATATTCATTTTATTATGTATAATTATGGTCTGTCGCCGCCAGCGGCATCACAAGCTTCTGTAGTTCCAAAACCCAACGGTTCTTTTCAGAGACGCAGACAAAGCCACTTTGTGTGCTGAATAGTTTTGTCAAAAAAATATTCCTAAAACAGGCAGTTTCTGCAGTCGCTTGGAAACATTTCATGTTGCAACGCCCGAGGCTGTGGAAACCACTGCCCGCTGTAAAGTTTGTCTATAGTTGTCTACAGTCTGCGGCAGCTAAAGTTAACCACACAGCTCATTTTTTGTAGTCTCTTGAACTTAGACATGCAGCTGAATAGGAGAAGTGTGTACGTCATACAAACCGCTGTCTACTGTAAAGTTTAACCACGGTAAGTGGCGGTCAAAGGTTACAGCACGACAAATTTATTTCAGCATCTTAAATGACTGGTATAAGTATGTGTCACTCACTGTGAGCTGCACAAGACAGTAGGACCCTTTAAAGACCCAGGAAATACTAGCGACATCATTTTCCTGTAGTATACCAACTGATCTGTCTTTCACCATAAATAACCAAAGCAAATGTAGTTTAGCCTTTCTTCAGAGTCAAATCAAGACATAATTTAGGTGTATATATAAAACTGTGGTACAAAATTGGCCATGACTTGATTATTATGATAAAGTAGTACAACTGATCTGTAAGTGCTCAGCGTAGTTAATATTAGTCCAGTTACTCTCAGCTTCAACAGATTTTGTCAAATGTTTCTGCTTCAACTTCAACAGGAACAATTTTTTGCCATAATTTATCTATTTCCATTCTGGCATTGAAAGCATATAATCAAGAGTCCTGTTTCTTGTGAATGATAAATGCTTCTCTCCTCTTGGACGCTGCCAGACAAGCATTTAAAAATTCTACTGCCAGATCATTATGAGCATCATTTGCTGAACTTATCCACACATCTACATAGTGGAAACAATTGGGGGGGGGGGCTTTTTTTTGTTAGTTTTTCATGCAGGGCATGTCAACTTTTTTTTTCTTACTCTCACATGGAGACAGGAAGTTGTAATATCCTTTTACAACTATTGAGGCCAAAAATATGTGTTGTTGGCAAAAGAAAAAAACAAATGAAATGAATAGAGCCTACCTGACTACTGTGTAACATGACGTGAAAGGTAGCAGCACTTGCACTCATCTAGGCCTTTGCAGACCTCTGCCTTTCCAGTCTTCCTCGCAGTAGTGGCTAGTGGCAGTTATTCCAGGCAAAATAGACAGGATCACCACTCGTGTAGCCATCAGTGCTGATCTTTTGTTGAGATGACAAGAACATACCCTGGAAATTCTTGAAATGTTCAGCACATGGGCATTCTTTTCCTGTCTTGTCCTTCCCCTTACGTCAAATCAGTGCCTTCTATTTTGTCTGCACAGCATGATCTTTTAGCCTTACTTGCTGAAGAATTCAAAATAGGCTATGTCCAGACTGCCAGCTCAGATCGAATTTTCAGTCTGTCTATATTTATATAGATTTGTTGACAGCTGAAAACCAAATGCTTATACTGAGTATCTTTGATAGACAGGTGCTTACCCCACTCTGTTGTCACAGCACTGGTGAATGTGCTCAACGCCATCATTTGTTTTGCAAAGAGAGGCTCAGAAGGCTTCGGTTTGTACACACAGTTTGTGTTGCCCTTTATGGCTTTGTTTTCTGGAAATTATATTTTTCTGCTGCTCATCTGACACTTTGAAATCCAAAGAATAACAAATAACTGCTTTTAGTTTTTCTGATTAGTGCTTCTCTTCCCTGGCAGTTTAGCAGTAATGGTTCCTGTGACTGTCACTAAGTTGTTGCTGTTGGTGGGGCAGGATAAAGATGTGAGACATAAATATTGTAAATGATATTTTCCCATTGTTAATGATGTTACAATGGAAAAATATATTAAAATATAGATTATTGTAAATTTACAATATAATCTATATTGTTTACAGTATAGATTATTGTAATTTTCCCAATATTTTCCCATTTTATACCTGCACATATTTACAAAAAAACCCACTCCAGCTGTAGTCTATACATCATTAGCTAATAGCACATGAGAAAGCAATTTGAGGGGTCAACCAACATTAGGTTGTCTATTTTGAAAGAGGTAGGGAGGGCTTTTACACAGATTGGAAATACCTGATATATGCACATTTCATATATAGAAATATGTATTAAGTATTTTATAATTGATTTATATCTTAAGATAAACTTTGTTTTTGTCGATATCCTACAAATAGTAGTTTTTGAAATCAGAAGACAAACTATGAACTCATTTTTTTTTTTACAGAAGGAGTGAGAACGACTTCCCTCTCATTGAAACCCTTAAGAATGGTGGTCATGAGACCCATCATTAAGCTGAGAGTATCAAAAAGCTGGTCCTCAAGCAGCTAATAGAATTCATCCACCCTATCGGCATATTTACATACACCCATTCTACCACAGCACAGAAAATGCCTGTGCTTTGTGATGGAGATGTGGGAGAGGAGTATTCAGAGTTGTTACCTTCTGTTCACTGGTGCTTTGCCAGGTCTTCAAATCAGTAGAGAGCACTGGCTTCACAGGGATGTAGAGGAGTGAAGATTCAAGCCCACTTGGTTGATTGACATACCTGAACATCAAGGTGGCTCAGCTGCTATCCCTGTCCCAACTGTCTTCCAGAGCCAGCAGTTTGTTAGGGTCAACCAAGGTCAATAGAACTTGGACATAGCTTCAGCAGTCCTTGTTTCAGCTCTGGTAGTGGTTTCAGATGTTGTATGTTCTTATTGTTGCAATATCTGAAAAGAGTATGGATGGACAGTTTGGATCAGAATGAATGTGATTATGGCTGCTGTTAATGGTTAGCATGAGCTAAGGTATGCTAAAATATATAGCTTCTGGTAACTGAGGTTAGGTTGGTGTGGTCCAAACATCTGCTAGGCTAGGCTTGTTTGCCCATTTTTGGATTAACTAGGATTTGAATAAATTCTCACTTTTCGCCTTTTGAATGTTATGAGTTAGGACTTACAGCATAGGGACATTTTACATATCCCTGCATGTCCCTGTTGCAAGCCCTTGGGGCAATGCAATGATTACAATTTTCTTGTCTGATTCCTGGTGGTACAATACCTTTTTTTTTTCTTCCTCAGATTTTCTTTAGAACTGTTATTTGAAACAACAACAACAGAAATCAGCTTTCAGCAATACAAATGTTTAATTTCATGTAATAGAAATTCTTAAACCTTACCCCCAAACCACACTAATTACAGATTCTTCATTCATTTTTTTTCAAATTAAAGTGATGTACAAAAATAAATGAAGAAGATGTAAATTAACTGAAGGTGAGGTATTTTACAAACATGTTTAATGGATACAATTTTTCAGAGTAAATTCAACACATAATAAAACATTCAGCAGCACATTTAGGACATTGCTGTCTTTTTGCTAATCAAAGTCAAAAGCTCACAGGTTACGAACCTCTAAATATGTTTCAAATATTGCATGGGGGAGGTGGCATAAGTATTTGCCTATACTGCATGTATACACATCTGATCTAATCTGATTTGTTTTACACTATATGCTGCATATTTTATACTATATGCTGCTTATCATGGTGATTATTTAGCTTTAAGCATGTGGCTCATTTTGTTTACTGTTATTTTATTGTAGTATTGTATTGTAGGGTGTATGTAAAGACCTAATGGGGCATAGTCATATTTTAAAGAGCAAATGGTTTGCTGTGCTTGTGTGTTATGTTCATTGTAGCTGTTGTGACTGGCTGTGGTTGTCCTGGAGGCTCTGAGGTAAAAGCACTGTGGGCCTGAAGCTGCTGCTGAATCCCAGCAGAGCTCCATCAGCCCTCATTTCAGCTCTGGCTGCACTTAGTTTGGATATATGTATATGTATGTTCTGTAGTGACACTTGAAATGATGCTGTTTGGATAGATTTGATCAAAATCAATGTATCCTCCTGGGTTAATATAAGCTAAGCCAGCCAAGCTACACCACTTAACTGTAACTACTGGAACACTGGTGATGTTCCAGCTTGTTTTCCAGCAATGCCACTTCCACACTTTTTCAAAAAGGCACTGCACAAAAAGGAAGCTTCATAATCATTCTCCAGAAAACTGTGTAGTCATAGATTATTCCTCCAGTAATATGTATGGTCAGCGGGTCAGACGTACTGAAAATAAACATTTTATTTTTTACTGTGAGTGTATCCCAGCTCTCTCCAGGCTAAAAGCAGGGGTACACCCTGGACAGGTCAATTGTCAATTGCAGTTGCAAAATTCCACTTCCAGTTCTCAACTACTACTTCCTCTTTCTGGCTTTCCTAGTGAACAGTGCCATGTGCAGGACACTAGAAATATGTTCGAGTGTCACGTCAGCAGGAGAACCACTTTAGGATTCATCTTCATTTTGGGTCTTCATTGTTTAGACAGGTGTTTCTACAGAGTTGCTTCATCCTGTTTGAAAACACAACATGCACAAGACAAAATAACCTAGAGATGCAATTTAGTGTTACATCATTGATTGGTACACAACTATATGTTAGACACACAGACAAACATGCTTATTACCTTTCTTCTTGTGAGAGTGAGCTCTAGGACCTGAGACAGATCCATAGTCTGAATGTCACAATCTCATTGTGGAATTGTCCCTGGGGCGATCTCAAAGATCTTCAAGAAGAGGTGAAATGAGGTACATTCAGTGAGCTGATCAGTAATTACTGCTGATGCTGCTGAGACAGATGTCAGAGGTCGTTATGCACAACAAAAATTATATAACAGAAGAGTTGGTTATTTTGCTGCCTCCTGTGGTTTTATTTTCCTCCAGTCCATGACCACACTCTGTTTGAAATAACCACTACCTTTGGCCAAATTAATTTTCTAACCTCTTCAACCTTCTTACTCCACTTATTAAGGGAATCTCACTTATAGTGACCACTTGAGCTCACTATTGTAATAATTGAATTTGGCCAATATCTAAATGTTAAATACATGGTGTTGTCTTTGTTATTGTAAACAATTAGTTTGACCATCTGTGGTTTCTGGTTAAAATTTTCACCAGTGTCCAATTTAGCCACTGTTTCTCAGTCTCTTTATTAAAGATTAATGCTGCTGAGTTTGCTGTCAGCTATGCACACCTCTGGCCTGGTGTGTATGTGTGTGTATCTATGTCTGGTCACATTTTCCTGAGCCACTCAAGCCCAGGTTGCAGACATGTTGAAAATAGCAAAGAGACTGGAGGAAAACAAAGAATAGAGGAGTTCAAGTGAGTTGAAGCATGAAGAGGAAGGTAGTAAAGGACAAGCACTAAAGAGGAAGAAATGACAATGAGCAAGAGAAGCGTAACGAAGCTGAGGCAATTAGTCCCACCTGCAGATAACTGACACTCTGGACCCCCTGATGTGTGTTTTCTGGTTTGTATATGTATCGGGCAGTTAAAGCCTGACTAAGTGTTGGAACAAATGGGCCCTTACATTTTCCCCCATATGATAGCCTGAGTTATACTTTGTCGCTGTACGTCTTTCTACCCTTGAGCACAGGCACTCTTTTTGTGCATGCGTTTGCAGGTGTGAGGAAATGTCATTTGAGATATACATGTCATGCCCTCTGTTCTGTAGGACGGTTATAGTTAGTACATATTTGAATATCAAGGAAGCTATAGAACCACATCTGTTATAGCCTCCTGCTGCTAGAGTGTCAAGAATCTGTTAAAATATAGGTTATTGTTGTTTAAGCTTGTGCTTTGGCTGATCCATTTGCTTCATTCACCTGCAGAATCTATATGTCTGAATTTTTTTTTTTTGGGCAGTGATAGTATGAGAGTTAATTATTACAAATCCAAAATAGAAGAAGAGTAGACTAGACTTACTTGTGCTTTTTTTTGTAAGATATTTTATTTTATCTTTTCTTCTTAATTTAATTGATAAAATATTGAAAAAAAAAAAAAAGAAGTTTTGTATGGATTTACATCATATCGACAGTGAACCACTGTGTGCTATTTTCTCTGTAAGTAAATGTACGCATATTAGCAAAGAAATAGATTAAGCAAAAAAAGTATTTTAGATCACCACTTTTTGAGTAATGGTTGGTACTGAAAATTTTTTATTTTTATTTAAATATGAATTGCAAACAATAATTAATTTTATCTCTGTGAATTGCGCACTATGCTCAATAGAAATATGGAGCATATGGAAATATATCATTTTGTTTTTACATCTAAAAAACAACTTACTTGCCCAGTGCAATAAATCATAAAGTAAAATGCAGTAAAATAAAGATAACGAGTAATGCTTAGTGGATTTTTAAATGATGGCCATAGTGCTTTTATTTGCTACTTTAAGACAAGAGAAGAAGACAAGTGGAACATTTGCACCCTTTGTCAGCTACATTGTAATTTGTAGCAGAACAAGAGTTTGATCTGATGAAGTACTGCTTAACACACATGCTGACATATATCTGCTGTCAGATCACCTTTTTTCCTCACCATTTCTCATTGAAATGGTGAGTGACGCATACTTTCTATTACGCTGTACTGTTTCAGAAAGGTGAGGTTAGAAAGTTCATGGAAGTCCTTGCTAAACGTCTGACAATTTGCAGGTTTTGGAAACATGGAAGCGGGTACTGGCTGATTCCTCAAGACTATTTTCACCCTCATGTGTGATGGATATTTGCTGGTGTTTACCCTCACTCATATGGGTTTTGGTAATTCTCAAAGGCTTGAACATTTTCAAGAACCAGGACAAGGAAGTTCAGTTGTGATGGATATTGTGCTAATTCTTGTTAAACAGGTTTTGAGATTTGGATAAGTATTAGTTTTAAGTAGTGTTTTCAGTTGTGACAGTTGTACCTTTTATTAGTTGAAGGTGGGCACATTTGAAAGAGTCTTGAGTTAATGATCCTAATAAATTTGAACACCCTTCCGATGCTCACTTCTGTGTCTTTTATTTCATAATAATGTGACACTTTATTGATCACATACACACAGTCCCCTTGCCCCTCACCTCTTCCATATTGCAGAATGGGCTAAAAAAGTAAAGAAGTAATAATCAAGTCCTCTTGCATAAGTCCTCTCTGTAATAACCGAACCATTCTGCATGAATCTATGAAAGTGGGAGTCCTGAATCTGCGCATTAAGCTTTAATTTGTATGTCCGCACTAGAAGTTGACAGCCAGCTGATCCAGTTTAAATTGATGCCAATGTGGCATCGTCAGGGAGCATATTGACAGGTTGTAAACACTGGAAGGGTTTTCACTCATGTCAGGAGCACAGAGGAGGGAGGAAGTTTGCACATATCCCTGATTCACCTGTGCTCATAATCAGGGCAAACACACGCATTTACAAAGCAACCGATTTTCCCAGGGAATTGTCTTACCAGACAGCTCATAATTTGAAGAGTACTTAGTCACTATGGAAACATACACTTGGCCTGGGGGCTCAGTGAAAATGGAGGATCACTGAGCGGAGCAAATCATTGTTTCAGAATTACTAGTGCAGTTTGTGCGACATATGGTATCAAGAAATACTCTTTTGGAAGTTAGAAGTTGAGAAAAATTATATGATTTCAGACATTGTCTAAGATGGGGCCTCTGAAATTACCAAGGATGAATAGATCTGTTGGTTTAATTTACAGCTGAAAATTGTGCATTATGGTCAACTGGCCAAGAGAGAGCCTAAAAATAGAGAATGGGCCTAGTACTGGCCTCTGGGAGGCACAACAGCTCAGACGACCTGTGTAGGAGGTGAAGCTCATATTGATAGAGAAGATTCTGTATGGAGATAAGATGTGTGCATAATAAATTAAGATCCACATTGATTCAGATCCAAACTCAGAATGATGCAAGGCTATGTGATTGACAGTATCATAATGAAGATTTGCAAATAAATCTGTTCTACCTTTCTAGCAACTCTTTATTTTGCTTGGGATTAGTAATTAACAAAATAACTTCTAAAGTCTAAAATCTGAAGGCTGCTTAATTTCATCAGTGCATATGGGTCCTGAACGTTTTTGTTCACTGACATTTAGATTACTCTTTTGTGCTTCAAAATAAATGGTAGGTTTAACAATTAAAGCTCCCACAAGTGTTAAGTTTAGCTGTCATTTTCTAATCTTAAATGTCAAATGTGTTTGTAAATGAAAATCATTGTATTCATATATTAAATTAATTTTCTTTCAACTCTTAAGGTTTCACATATCACAGCTTCATAAAATAATCTTCTGGTCCTTCGGTCTTAAAATGAAGTATATTAACATTAGAACAATACATGACACATTTAAGAAAAAAATAAGCCAAAATGAAGTAGTAGTGTGTTGAAAGCTAAGTATAACTTTTAATTGAGTGATTTGATTAAATGATAAACAGCAGCGTTTGAACATATAAAAGCAGATGGTTTGGCAGTTTTCTGGTGTGGAGCATTCAGGTGTATGTTAGCACACGAACCAGAAACAAAAACTTTAGCAATGATCTTCAGAGTTGTTGCTTAGCAGTTGTTGCTGCCTTAACGTCTGGCCTATAGGTCAATTTTCAAATGATTTGGATTTGGATAGCGCAATTCAACAAGGTTGTTCACAATTTGAAATTTACAACAACAGCGTGCTTGTATGTATATCACTGTTCTAGTCCAGGAATCACTCCAGGCCACAGCAAGGTGACACCCACCTTGATGGGACATGCACTGGATACAAAAAAAAGATCCTAAGAACTTCAGCAGCAGCAAAGGTTTTTCCAGCAAATTCTGTAGCTGAGAAATATTTATCTTCTTTTGCATCCAGGCGTTTGGTATTATTCCTAGTATCCTCTTTGTGTCAGTAAAGAATTGATAAAACCAAAGCTTTATGTTTTTAGATTACAGTTGTATTCAATCAAAACCATATTTGAGCAAACAAAAGCATAAATGTATTATTTACTACTGTTTAAAAAAGACTTGGACTTCCTCAAGTAAAACTTACTCGAGTAAGATTTGAACTCACTCAAGTCTTGACATTTTACTAGAAATAAAATGACATTTACATCTAGCCATCCAGTTCCAGATTTTTTCTTTCACATCTCCAGGTGTTTGTCCTTAGAAAACAAAGACAGGTCCTTGAGTTTGCACTTAAATGCAATGACCATTAAAAGAGGGTTTTTTCTTCAGCTCACTTGTGTTATTTCTTGCTGAAGTCCCCTTTGATGTTTCATATCCTAGACCACTGATGACCCTCCAATACTGTCCTTTGTGTACTGGATGAGTTGAGCTTGCAAAGGGCTAATAAAACACATGATAGGGCTACTCTCCTTCAGGGCCTTGATAGTATCATTTGTATTTGAAATGTCTCTGTAACTGAGAATGCACATCACACTATAGAACTGGGGAAATATAAGCTGGAAGAGACCACATGCGTTGCTCCAGAAACCCGTCGACCATCTTATCTGCACTGTTCCACCTGGTGCTCCCGTTGGCATTCAGTTTGTGTCTCGGTGGATCAAGTAGCTTTTGCTTCCCTTCAAGTCTGTGTTTTGCAGTGTTGGTGTGTTGTATAAATGTAGTAATAAATCTCACCTTGCCTTGGCATACTGGACAGTGCTTTCTTTGTGTTTAATGTTTGAGCATAGCAGTACACATGCTGGAATTTACAACTGAATGCAATGATTTTATTTCCAATAGAACACAGAAAACATATCAGATGCTGACACTGGGTGATTTAATCATTCCATGGAAAATATTATCTCATTTTGACTTTGATGGCAGCAACACATACCAAATATTTGGAACAGGATGATCTTGAGCATCGAAAAGATCATTGTAATGCGTGTTCCTTCCATGCATAATTGCATATTGATCCACATTAAAAGGGGATAAATTGATTTAATACAATGTATGTGGTGTGTGTGTGTGTGTGTGTGTGTGTGTGTGTGGGGGGGTCCAATAGAGGGGTTGAATGAAAATGCTGCATATAAATTTCACAGTTCTGGATAGTTAAAATTTAAGCTATGTTAGTGTGATGCCAAATACATTTTTGTGGCAATTTGTCCACTTGGGCACTAGCCCAAGTTTTTTTTTTGGTGACGCTGCCTAGATAAAGGTGCATCATAACATTTCGCCTCTGGGTAGTTTTAATTATTTCCTCTCCAATGACTTATAAAAATACAAGCTAAATTACCTTTAACACTGAAATCTTACCAGTCATTATCAGTGCAAAGCTGCATTACTTTGAAAGGTAATTTTCAGGTGACCTCAAGGGTTAGAATGATAATGCAGTACCAACATGTTAATTGTAATATTTGTGTTTTGATAAAAGTCAACAGCTCACGTGTTTAATGGATATGATGTCCCTATATGGCTTTTCAGCAACCACACGGAAACACACTATTGAAGGTAGTCCTAAATGTATAGAAACATTCATTTAGACCAACAATCATATTGTGTCGACTTTTCATATGTTTTAAATGGGCTTATGAGCTTTGTGCACATGGACACACACACACACACACACACACACACACACACTGGTCCTTCCTGTGATCAATAGTTGTAGGACTTGAGCACAGACACATACAATTACACACTGACACCAAACTGACAAACTAGTGGGAACAACCCATAAATCCAGTTGATTTACAAAATGAATCATAACCTTTAAATGAAAGATGACATTCAATACAAAAGAGTGACAAACCCGTTCTCTCTGTCAGTAACACACACAGACATCCTTAGTGACCATGCTATTTTATATGATTGTTTGATTGATGAGCCTATTAATGTTCCATATGGTCCATCTCAAGGTTTATGACCTTACATATTGATCCAGCATTGAGTGTGAGGCTTTTTGCAACCATTTATGTGCATCTTTTGTATCTGTTTTGCATCAGAATATATGTGTGTATGATTGATGTGGATGCATGGTTGTGTTTTGTATCAATCTGTCCGTGACTGTGTGTGTTTGAGGCTTCAGTGTGACCTTCTTCTGTCATTGATTACAGGCAGGGCGTGATTGGAATAATCACTCTACTGTCAGGGGGCCTTGTCTGTAAGGCATTCAGCAGCTCACCTGAGCCCTAAACAATTGTCATTTGAGGTGTTTGGTATTTTGATTTGTGCTGTGCACAGCAGGGAAATTTAGATGACAAACTTAAAAAAACAAACAAAACATATGGTAACATTGTAAAACTGCAATTGCAGTTTAACTGAATTCTTAAGTGTTAAAACTGTAACATATGAAGAAGGCGGGGAATGAAGAAACTTCTTCATCTTGCAGCTTTTCCCTTCAGGAGTAGCGATCAGGGACCATCAGTCTCCAGCTCTCTTGTCTTTTGCATTTGATAAAATTTATATTTTAAAAGTAAATAATCTAAATACCTAAATCTGAATATTGTCTTATTTTATAGTGTCATTTTTTATATTATTGCTGCTGATGTTCAGAAGAGAGTTAGAATACTGAGAAATGCCTTCATATTTAATGTGTTTTTTCTGCAGTGTTTTAAACCTTAATTATTTGAATCAGATGCATATTGTCAAAGACTTGTGATGTTGATTTTTATGAGGAATATAAAAATCTAACTAGAGACACAAAAACATGAATCATCTTGTTAGAATACGATGATGTGGTAAATCTTGATTCCTGGAATTCACATGGAGGTTAATCTAACATGTAGCACGTGTCAAATATGTGAACCAATCACATTTGGTTTACATAAAAGAAAACTAACTCTAAAATTAGCTCATCTGCCTCTCCTCAGTACTCTTTCTTCAGCTCTAGCATTATCATGTCCCTTGGCTCTGTAGCCATATCAATATGTTTGAGAAAACACCATACAGTAGATACCTAAAACAGAGCCAATATGTTAAATGGAAATCATAACAAATAACACTACCTTCAATTCATTTAAAATGAATTATGCAAAAGATCGTTTACAGTAGTTTGAACCAAACCAAACACTTTACTGTGTGTCATGCAGAGCTGTGATGCATTTTAGAGGGTTTTTCTCTATGCCACTAAAATGTTTCTTGACAACTGCTGACAAGGTCGCTTGCATTGTTTTGATGCCGCTGTCTTCCTCCTTATTTTTTTAACTTTTTCTTGTTCAAAAGTTAGAAGTTTAGAAGGTCAGAAGCACAGTCACACAGGAATAACATCAAATACTAGTGCATCAAAGAACCTTACTTTTTTTGGGTTAATTTATCCAGAACCAGGACAG
>JBAMYA010060211.1:0-56014 GCA_037176975.1 Arrhamphus sclerolepis | reverse complement strand
TTAGTCGGGAAGTTACTCCTCACGTGATCAAGTTACTCTGGAAGTTACCCCGCATCCCCGGTTAAACCCGCTTCGTAGTACAGGACCCTGGTGAAGTAAAAGGACTCTCTGCAACACCTGCTCTCAATCGTTTCCATCCCGTTCATAAGTTTCATGTACTTGTCTCTGCTTTGATGCTTTGTCATGATCACTGCAGTAGCTGATGTGTCAAACTATACAAGAAAATATATAGACGGAAACAAACAGCGCTTATGGGAATCAGAGTAATGATGTACTTGTAAGCATGTACTCAACATTTAAGTGCAACAATAAACGACTGCAGAGTAGTTTTGGTACCTGTGGTCGTCCAGCCCGGCCTATCATCTGCAGCAGGTCCCCTTCACTGTACTCCTCACAGGAGCCTGCAGAATAATGCATCGTTGACTTGATCACCACCAGGTGAGCCGGTAGGTTTACCCCCATAGCCAAAGTCCTGGTGGTAACTGGAATAGTGAAATAAAATAAAAAATACAATTTCAACATCCACAAAATACCAAAGGCAAGGTAAGTTTATTTGTACAGCACATATCACATTTCACACACAAAGGAAACGACACAAAGACTCATTTCTAAAGTCTACCAAGACATTATGAAGGATGCTTATTGGTTTGTCGGCTGTGAGTTTAACATTTTCCTTTACAAATACACTATAATGTTACCACACAGGTAAGTTACCTGTGAATCAACTGGCATCAGCTTAAAACAACAGAAGCTGCAGAAACTCAGTGTTACTTATGTAACTATATGTTTATTACATGCTACATAATAAGTATTTATGTAATATTTGATAGTCTTTTTATTTTCATTATTTAGCATCAATACAGAAAACTATACTTGGTCTCACAGAGGACAGGCAGGTCTCCGAGGATGAAAGCCTCTTCTATTATCTTCCTGTCAGACAAGCCCACCCCAGCGTGATGGTAGCCCACTCCTAACATCACCAGATCTGAAATGGAGCATCAATACGCATCCGTGTTATTAGATATTGGTCCACACTAATCTGTGCAGTCTCTGTCATGGATGTCATGGACTAACTATGAAGACCAAAACTGACTTTTGTACCAGGCTGTAAATATGTTTAATTCTACTGCAAGGTTGGCCATTTTAATGGGAGTTAACTGAGATTTGATTTCTGTTTTGGAGCCAACCCCTAGTGGTCGGCTGAGGAACTGAAACCTGGTCGCTGCTTGGGTTCAGAAAAAGCAGTTTGATGTCAATCTTGAGTGGAAATAAAGGGGGGAAGCCTGGATATTTTTACTCTGATTTGTGCCTGAATGTTACTGAACCTTAATATGAATCCGAATGACGTATTTTCAGATTCAGGCTGCCCAAAACTAAATGACGGGAACACACGCACAGAAGAAGGAATGTTTTATGTCCCCTTTAAGAGCAAACTGTTATGTCTTCATTGTCTTTTGGCTGGTCCTTTCAGGGGTTGCCACCATCTAACCCCATCATCTGCATCTTCTTCTCTCACTGCAGCTAACTTCAACTAAGAACAAGATTATTACGTGATAGTTATAAAATATTTAAATGCTGGTGGATTTACCTCTTAGTTTTGAGTCCAGAACAGTATTTGCATATTTTATCAACCTGAAAAGGGAAGCAGATCACACAGGTCCAGAACAACAAGCTCTGAGTTAAATATACTCAAATGAATGTGTACAATATGTAGATTAAAATATGGATATGCATGAGAAACCCTGTGGAGGAGAGAGCATTATAACCTTTGCTTGTGTTCGATGCTCATGATGAATCGGGCGTCCTTCGCCAGAACTGCAGCTGACTGCTGAGCTCCTTTCCTGGTGGAGCAAAACTGACACACAAAATATTACAATAATTATTGTCGGACTGAGGTCAATCAAACTCAGAGCCTTCTAATCTTGTTCAAATGCACAAGAATGTCGGGAAAAGAAATAAAAGGAAGGTCCCTTAGTGGCCATAGAGGGAAAGAATATTGCAGTGGCATGTTTACTAATATGGTTAATGGATTCTGATGTCATTTTTAGTTAAAATTATTGTCTTAACACATGTTTAACCTGCCCTGCCCTGCTGGTGTCAATTTAGATTTTACATTTTTTAGATTGCTTCTCCGTGGACTTAGCATGGCCTTATGCTGCAGCGTCTTAAGCTCATTAAAGTCTTTTTGTTTCTTATCTGACTGCCTTCCAAGCTTTCTTGCATTTAGTTCTCTCTTGAAACAATCTTTACATCTTTAAGTGTTTTTAAAGATATTTATAAAAAACTGTTAGAAATTAATAACATACTAGTTCCCCTAAAAATATGGTTTATAGATTCTTCGAGGGTTTGTGACTCAATAAAATCCTGATATTCTCTCTATACATTTGGAAACAACTTACATCATTTCCTAATTTTTATCTGTAACTTTTCTCGAGCACCTTAGCCCCTCCCACCATAGATGAGTAGGTAAAATATCAAGTTTACAATCCCCTATAGATGTGGCAGATGCAACAAAGACTCCCACGAAGTATTCACTGGTGGGTCTTCTCTTACAACTACCCAGAAAGTTTCCAGCTTCTGTGTGTGTTTGTTACTCTATGATCGGACATATCGATGACCCTGCTCTGCAGTCTCACCATATCTCCAATATATCGAACTTCACACAGTTCCCATCCCATGTGTTTCTGTGCACACCTAGGAAATAGCACAGGGCTCTACACTGGACTTTCTCCTGCTCCAAAATCTAGAACCAGACAGACACAAGATCTGTTCAGCTTAGTGTTTGTTTTACAGTCCAGGTCACGAAAAAATTAAACTATTTATAACAGCACCTGAGCTATGGCAAGATGGCGGAGCAGGCAGTTGTGCTGTGAAGAGCTTAGAGTAGCGGACCCTGAATAAAAGTTTATTTGAGCATAAATGACTCACAAGCTGACTTAAACTCAACACATAAAGTCAAGAACTATCCGAAAAACCTGGAAACTGCACCATTGTGGAACACACAGGAAAGACTGGCGAGCGATACCACCGAACAACAGGATGGCTAACTGTCAAACTAACGGAAAAGTTAAAGCCCTGCTAACTCACGACTACGCTAATCAAGGGGCTATGGAGACCAATGCAAAAGGAACCAAAAATCCTTTGACATTGCCAGCTAAAGCTCCCGTGCTTCTCAAAAAGCAAAAAGGAACCGAAGAGCCCGCATTAAGTGCCGAGACAAACATCATTCTGGCTGCGGTTGAAAGTCTGAGGAAGTCATTTGAAGAGCTTAGAAACTACCTGAAACAAAACACTCGCCATCGCCAACCTCATTAAAGCAGTCGATTTCAACAGTAGGGAAATCAAAGATCTTAAGGAAAAATACAAAAAAAATGGCTGCGGAGATCCAACAACTAAAAGCCTCAAGTGACGGCCTGATGGAGTAACTTTCCCGCGCTGAAAGAAAAGTGGAAGATTTGGAAGCATATAAAAGACGATGAAGCCTGCGCTTAAACGGGCTCAAAGAAGAAATGGACAAAAACACCTGGAGAAGAGTTGCTGACATAATCACAAAGATCCTGCCACACTGGAATGAGAAGGTGGGTATGATTTTGGCCACTGTGCACCGCTTAGGTGCCACTGTCAATGGTCGTCCCAGACAAATCCTAATCCACTGAGAACCCATAAGGAGGAACTCTGGCGAGCCACCAAGGGACACAAGATTTGCGAAGAGACTTTGGCATCAGATTCGCTGAGGATCTCATCAAGGAAGACAGGGAAGCACGTCTTGCTGTGTGGCCCAAAGTAGAGCAGGCACACAAAGCTGGGATGAAGACGGTCTTCAGAGGACGTCATCCTTTCATCAACAGACAGAAAGTGACTCCTTAAGTAGTAGTTGACTAGGGAGCTGAATCCCAAAATGTGAGTTGCTACTTTTTTCCTTAAAGGTAACACCTATGTTTGCACTTTGTCTTTATAAACTGTATTTATTCCAAAGGAACAAAACTTCAACCTCTATTTAAACATCCAAAATAAGTTTAATGAGTGTAAATCTAAATTACAAATATGGCTTCAAAGAGATCTCTCTATTTTAGGGCGCACTTACCTAACAAAAATGGAAAGCCTTTCAAGATTAATTTATCCAACCTGTAGTAGTACCATCTCAAGTAAGATAATTAAGATGATTAGTACAATAAATCGTAATTTTACTTGGAGAAACAAACTACACTATGTAAAGAAAGACCATATGGTCAAAGACATAAAAGAGGCTTGAAAGTAAAGAGATTTTGACTGTCTTAATGGTACACTCAAAATTAATTGGATAAAATCTTGGCTAAAAAGCTCTGATATGTTCTGGTATTGTATCCCAAATTTTATCCTTAATAAAATGGGTGGTCTCAAATTACTACTCTTATCTGACTTTAACATCGATAAATTACCTATCAAACTCTGAGCTCCACAGACAAGTGTTGATGTACTGGAAGCTGTTGTATGTACACAATTACTCGCCACAGGTATACAGTGTACTGAAATAGGTCACTGTTTTATGAAGAATGGATGAAACGGAATATATGGTCTGTTGTACACTTGATGAGCACAAATGGTGTCATGCTAACTTATGAACAGTTTTGTGTTTCATATTCTTGATAGGAGCTACATACGATGTGTTAGCATCCCCTCAGAACCTGAATCTCTGGGTAAATGTGGATCCATCGTGTTCATTGTGTTCAGCAACATTAAGGCACATCTGGTCAGGCTGTTAGTTAGTTATAAAGGTAGTTTGTCATCAAGCTGGAACACGTGGAGACACAATCAGGTGCTGGGAAGTTTTGCTAAACGTGTTGAAAAAGTTGGGAGGTTCAAAGAAAGAGAGTGTAGTAATTCAGTTTGTGCATCAGGAGAGAAATGAAGGAGTGATAAAACCAGGAAGAGAGTTTGGATGTTTAGAAGCTGCTGGTGACTGGGAAATACAGGTAGATGTAGGTGGAAACTGGTTGTTCCTCAGGAATTAGTTTAACCCCTGGAAGATTCAGTGGAGGAAGCTGATGAAAGGAAAAAGCTCAGATATGCAGACTTGGGAGCAGAAGCTGAGCAGCGAGGATGGAAAGTTAGGAGACATCAGTCATCACTGCTCACAGGGTTGTTTATGGTCCTACTGGCTTTACTGAGTGTTGGTTTGTTATTGAGGGCTGATCTTTTCTACAGAGCAGTTTATTGTGTTTATATTAAATTCTATTTTGTTTTTTCTTTCTTTATTTGATTGTTTGTGACGCTGATGTTTTTGTGACTGAAACTGCAGACACTCTTGGAACTCATGTCTTTTTTTTGTGGTTTTCACGGAGAGATAAAAACCTGCAAAGATTCAAAACTGCTTCTGTTGTTTTGGTCCCAAATGAAAGTTTACCCTGTTTACTGTCTATGACAAACCTGGAGTTGATGTAAACTCACCTTCATCTTCAGCGATCATCCCCTGCGCTCATGCACAGTCCTCCACGTGGTCTCAAAAGGCTGCAAAGCAGCTGATACACACACTTTCACAAAGACCACCATGAATGACACACACACAACGTGAAAAATCTTCAGTTTAATAAACACAGAACGATGATCCACCAAGAAAGTTCACGTTTGACTTCACGTAGAAAAGGCTCTCAGCTTTTAAGACATTAATAAGTTACATTTTTATGTCTCCTGAAGACAATTAGAAACCAAAAATACACACTTTTGTAGAAGACACACTCTGATAAAAAGGGTAAAAGCCGAGCGTGTATAAAGTAGAACACTACACATAAAATCCATTTAAAGTTTAACATAGTAGAGGTTTTTTTTGTTTGTTTGTTTTTTTACTTAAATGAGGATTTTAAACATTCAAATGCTGTCTGTCCAAAGCGCTGTTGTCATGACGAACGCACCTGGGAGGCAGTTAGTGGCGCCACCTACAGGCAGGAAACAGAGCAGCTTCTCAAACTGCTCCGACAGTCATGAAAGATAAAGGAGAACGCATAATAGTAGGAATCTGCATCTAGAAAAAGAAAAAATCTAAGATAGTCTATCAGTCTGATTTAAAACTCATCTCTATTGCACATTTCTGTTTCAGTTCTGGCTTCGTTTGTTGTGTTGTGCTGCTCAAGTCCTGGTAAAAGATCTTGAGAGAAAAGTAACTACATTCATGTGCTAAAGCAACAGTTTGGAGTTTCTCTTTTCATTCTCATTTGAGATGTCAGACCGTAGTTTTATTATTTGTTTATTTTGCTTCCTTGACATTGCAGATGAAACTTCCACAAACGTGAACCTGCGTCTGGCAGCTCTGTCTGCGCAGGAACTTGTTTTCCAGCAAACTGATGAAGGAATGAGTTTTTATGCAGCTCACTGTGTTTTAGCGCTTCCTGTCTCTGTGTCGAAGTCAGTCAGGCAGCAGTAGAGCAACATCTGGGTGTGTTTGGTGGCAAAGGCTGGAGAAAGAGAAAGGATGAAGATGAAGGAAAGAGGAAGGTGCACCTGTCTTTGTTCTCTTCTACGGTCCAAGAAAACACACCGAGAGTGAAGCTTACCATTCAGCCTTCGGATGAATCTGGGCCTCCTCTCCTCAGGCAGGTAAATGGCCACGTAATAAACGGGCAGCCCTGACAGCGCGATGCCAATTCCGATGAGAGAATTGATGGTGTCCCCGTACAGAGGGACGATGACTAAGAACAGGCTGCAGACGCAGTAGATGAAGGGGAAGAACAAGGTGAGCTGTGGGAACAAGAACAGCGGCGTTTGGCTGGAAGTCTTTCAGTTCCTCTGATTCACATAGTTTTCTTATGTTCTGGAAGGAAAATGGATTTTGGGAGGAATCTCATCCACATGTCTTTGATAAATCTCTAAATGTCCAGTCCTGAAAGGAAAAACGGCTACAACTAGAATACTCATGGAGACCATGTGACAGATTTCCTGCAGGCGGCTTCTTAATTAATAATGTAATATAGATTTGAATTAATTAACAGTGTCACCACTTCTGGAGACATCTGAGGGTAACACTTCTCAGGTTTTAAATTTTCCTTCATCATTTTAAATTATTTTTGTGTGTATCCATCAGGAAAATCAACTTTTACAAGGATCTCTAAGGAAACAGATGTGCAGATGTGTGCAGATGTTTTATCCTCCAACAGAAACTCAAACACAAGTCGTACTGTCTGATCATACTTTGTTTCAGGTCAGCTCTAATGAGCAATGCACCACTATTCAGGTTATGCTTTTTGCTTAAAAATAGATATTCTAAATCACTGTTATGGCAGAAAAACTATTAGATTTATTAAAGAACATTCTGGCTTTGTAAAAACATAGTGAGAAAAGTATTAAAATGACTCTGCTGTCAGACTTTAATGAGCTGTTGTATCTTCCTGACTGACAGAAAACTGTTCTGTTACCTTGAAAAATACCTTGAAGCATGCAGTAAATAATAAATAAATAAAATAAATTATATAAGTAAACATGCTGGTTGCGTCTGAAATCTGCGGGACCACGAAGCATCTCAGCATCAGGATGGTAAAATCAAAGCAGTGGCTGTTGTTTATTATCAACAAGCAATCACTTTTTATTTTAAATTCTGTTGTTTTAGCTGGCTTTTCCATGCTGTACTGCTAATATCATTACAGCTGAATCTTGTGTGGGATGTTTTATAACGCCAGAATGCTCTGCTCTTAAATAAAAATGCTTTTCCTTCATATCTGTCAAATGAAATGATTTGATATTTTTGGCCAGAGGTAGAAGTAAAGTAAAGGAGCTGATAAAAGCTGCACATTGATAAACATTTGCTTTAAAACCTTAATCTTACTTCCCATTTCTGGATATAATTTTTTATTGCGTATGTTACATTATTATGACTCCTCCACGGGCAAACAGGAGGCTAAAAGTTAACTTACTGGCATTCTCACAGAAGTGACATCACTTGACTGACAGATAAAGTCCCAGGAACTATGCTGTTGTGTTCGTAAGCTCTACTGTCGACTGCTAAACTTGCTCTGTGTGAATCTGAACCGAGGAAGAAAGTGCACCTTGACGGGCCTGTGTCGGTCCGGCTGGGTGATGCGTAGATGGATGAGGCCGGCCACAGAAAGACCAACAAAGAGCCAGTAACTGAAGCTGAAGTAGCTGATGAGCTGAAACACGTCCTCCACACACAGGAAGATCAGTCCCATCAGCCCCTGCAGCCACACAAGTGAAGGAGTAGAGTCTGAACTGGGCAGAAATCGTTCTGGTTCTCTTATTTTACTCTTGGATGAGTGTTTGTTCCTCATATTTTAGCAGGTGTTTCTCACATTGAACAGCAGAGCAGGGATGGGCGTGTAGCGCTCCAGGTGGATCAGACTCAGGCTGTCGGGGAGGTGGCCCTCTCTGGCTCCAACGTAAAACAGCCTGCATGATTCACAGAGAGAAGGTTACTGGGAAACCAGTTTTAGGCACCAATATTACCGTTCCAGTTTTCGTCTTTGTACCGTGAGGCTGCGATGATCGAAGCGTTGAGTCCTCCGTAGCAGGACATGGCCACAGAAACAGGGATGATCCACTTGAAAGGACCAAGTACTGCATTTCCAAACGTCTGTAGGGTCACAGTTCCAAGGTTGTTTTTTTTAAAGTTATTTTTCTTTTATCCTGGAAGACCTATTTTATCCTGTACTACGATCCTGAATCAGAAGAACTTACGGAGAACGGTGGGGATTTACACCCAGTGATACCAAAATATAAATCTGATTTTGCATTTCAGGCCTGCAGCACGTTCCAGCAAAAGTTGATACATTGTATCGTAGCTTGAAAGAGATCCACAAATTTCTCAATTAAGAATCTCAGGAAGGAAAAATATCTTCATTTCACCACCTTTCCACAGGGGTACCTCAAGGCTTGATGCTGGAGCCCTTCTCTTTGCCGAATGCACCACCCCTCTGGGCCAGTTATCCAATCACATGACTTCTCATATCGCTGCTATATGCAGATGATACACAACTCTACCTTCGGTCCCACCAGCTGACCACACAATCTGTTCTGATTTCAGCTGGTCTCTCTGGCCTGTCTGCCTGGATGAAGGAACTCCACCTTCAGCTGAACCTATCAAAGACAGAAGTGTTGAATGGAGTCCTAGCTGCACTCACCTGGATTCTGATCTACCTGCATTGTAACTTACACAGTTACAATGCAACTGTGGCTTGAGTCTATTTCCTTTGTCTTTGGATAAAAGCGTCTGCTGAATGTAATTTAATGTCATTTATCATGTAAAAGATGATGCAGTCTTATATTCTGCAGACACCAAATAAGAAGAGAAAACTTTACTTTCTCAAGTGCTTTTTGGAATGTGTCACAGACCTGGAATGCAAAAACTGATGTATTAAACAAATGTAATGACTTTGACAAGAAAAGCAGATAAATATATCCTGGGTTCATACTATCAGCAAAGAAAGTCAAAATAAATTGAAGAATTGCTGTTTTTTCCATTTCTATTCTTTTGCAGCTTTCTTCTGATTTGGTTTTGTAAATCAGAGCTATAAATCTTACCAGCAGAGTGATTAATGTCTTTCTAAAGAAATCTGTTTCTTACCACAGCAACAGCATCGCTGGCCAGCAGAGAAGGCATGTCCAGAACCACGTAGTAGGCCACGTTCGTCAGCAAGTAGATGATGGTCACGATGGGCATGGA
Organism: Arrhamphus sclerolepis; assembly: GCA_037176975.1. Classification (NCBI taxonomy): domain Eukaryota; kingdom Metazoa; phylum Chordata; class Actinopteri; order Beloniformes; family Hemiramphidae; genus Arrhamphus; species Arrhamphus sclerolepis. The sequence continues at coordinate 46,368 of JBAMYA010060211.1, read as the reverse complement.
AATGGCAATGGCCAGTGGCAGGTTCCTGCAAAAACAGCCACACGGCGTTCAGGGACTCTCAGAAAACGTGATGAGGTCTAAACTCTTTTGAGGATAAATTAAGATACATTAGTGTCACAGATTGCACAAGCAGGTGAATGTACATATGGAGCATTCAGCTCTGATCTGGTCTGTGAGGTTGCGATTGCCACAGCGACATTTGAGCTTAGCTGTCTGTTAAGCATTGGTTTGGTATGAATTCAGCTGTTTGGAGTTAATTACATTGGGAATAGGGATGAACAATAATCTGATAAGCTAGACTGAATCAGAATATGATTTGGACGTATATTTAACTGTGTGAACTTTCTGTGTGAAAAGCTCCAAACAAATAAAGTGAATTAAACTGATTTGAAAATGTGAACTGCTCAGTGAATAGAATACTTTTCAGATTTAGGCAGCTCCAAGCAGAGTTCCCCTTCAAATCAGCACAAATGTGTATTTTAACCACTTGGTGTCAGTGTCGACAGTCTTTCTACACAATGCTGACTTGTTAATAACATGCAAGTTAAACTAGTTTTGATTATGACTCATTTTCAGTCTAAACCTGCTTCTGCTCAACTCCAGGTTCAGATTAAAGCCTCTGAGCTCCTTACAGATGAAAAGCCTTCGCAGGCTAATGTACTTTAACAGTTCAAACTACCACTTCATACAAGCAGCTCTCTGTTGGCTCGTTCGTTCATCAGGTCTGTGGTCAATCATTGACTGTGAGCAGATTCTTTCCTGGTGTGTCAAAGGGAAAGGACGCAGGATCAAATCTCACATGTGGTCATACGTGTCCTCCTCACCTCTCAGGATTCTGGATCTCCTCAGTGACAAAGTTGAGCGTGTCCCAGCCAGAGTAGGAGAAAAGCGCCGAGTAGAGGGCCAAAGCCAGAGCTCCCGGATCTGTGGAGGAGCCCTCAAACGGGCTCTCAAAGCTCTTGGTTTCTCCTGCAGGAAGAGGAATGAGAGCTCAGAGAGTGTGTGACTGGTCTCACTCTGTGTGACTGGTCTCACTCTGTCTTCACTCACCAGTTGCTATTTTCAGGATTCCAATGCTGATTATGAGGAAGAGTGCCATGAGTTTTGCATAAGTGAAGACGTCCTGGACCAGGGTCCCCCATTTCACATAAGCACAGTTGATGAAGATGAGTATACCTAAAAGAGAACAGAACGAACTGTGCTCATAAATAAGGTGTCAAATCAAAGCAGTGACAGTCAGATGCTGCTGAGCTGTCAGTCATCGCCTGAATTTAACGCAGCACAGGAATTTGTCTCTCAACTCTGATTCTAAGATTACAGAAAGAGAAAGTGACTTGTTGGTGGTGCAGTTCATAACTCACAACGCTGCTGCTCTTTCACCTACATAGCACTTCTGCTTTCTGCAGACTTCACCAGACAAAGCAGAGCTATAAAGCGCTGTGCTCTCTAACAGGACAGGTATTCTCAGTATGTGAAGCCTGTCTACAGTGGTGTTGCTAAGTTTGGTTCTGGGATGAGTAGTTCACGTGTGACAATGTCAACACAATGCCACTTCTTTGCTCTGTTTTACAAATATCCCCCTGAACAGGCAGCACCAGTGCCATTAATCTGGCATCTTAAATCAAATGAAAGCACTGAGTATCAGTGATTGCTTCACCACGAACGCAGCAACATGTTTTGCCTGCTGAATGTACTTCATGTGAAATAGCAGCAGCTTAATAAAGCTCTGATTTCAAAGAAGCTGATATCAGACGGCAAAATTAGAGGCAGGGACGCTGGGTCACGTACACGTATCCTTCTGCTTTAGGCAAACTGGATCTACTGACTGAATGGAGACACCGATTGTTGTGATACTGGATGGAAACTGTCATGAATATAGAGGAAGCTTCTCGCCGTGTAATAGCTGAACATAAATAACGCCACGAATGGGAACAGTCCATCTCTGTGAATATTTCTCTTCGACAACCACCAGCAGTATAATCGTCAATATTCGATGGTAAACAAAAACAAAAAAACAACATATTAAGAGCTTAAAAGGGACAGAGTTCAGCTACACTGCATAGGCCTCGTTTCTGCCATCTATTCTGTCACCTGAGGTGGACACAACCTCAGCACAACACAGCGAAAACTAAGTCAGTAGGAAACCAAAGTATCCCATGATTCAACACCGTTAGAAGCTTCTTAACAAGCATGGACCTATGCACTTTGGTCTCATCGCTTTATTCAGAGACATCACACACCTGGATGCTCTGAACATCTGATTTTATAGAGGTCATCAATCAATTAATGAAGGTGTTTGATTGGCAGCAGCTACGTCATCCTCTCAATTACCACGGAAGCAGTAAGGGTACATGAAATGCTGCTTTATTACCGCTTAATTATCAGAAAGCAAACTACCTAAACATGAGTTAATAATTAAGAGGTGGAGTGGGTTTTAAGGAGGGTGCTGCGTCGTTAACGGTCCAGTCATCAATGTGAAAATCAGTAATTAAACACTGTAGACTATATACTTTATTGCAAAGTGCCACAGATGCACCTTTTAAGCTCATTTGTATTGTGTAGGTAATGACATGTCTCTTTTATCTAACTGATGTTGAAACCTCTCGAGGACCAGATGCTGTGTGAAATGAAACGGGGTGAACTTTGACCTCCTGACTACGTTCAGTCACAGCAGCGTTTCTTACAGAGGCAGGCTGCTGCTATCAGCCGGACACCGCCGTACGGAGGCTGACAGGTGGGGTAGAAAGCCTCCAGCAGGTAGTTGGCGAACGTCAGCGAAATGACGGCCTGACTGGCCGGCTCGATGAGCAGGATGGACGTCCACAGACGGATGAACGCCAGCAGGCTGCCGAACGACTCCAGGATGTAGGCGTAACTGGCTCCAGATTTGATGATAGTGGTGCCCAGTTCTGCGTAGCACAAGGCTCCGAACACCGAGAAGATGCCTCCCAGAGCCCAAATCAGCAGCGACAGCCCGTAAGACGCGCTGTGCATCAGGACTCCCTTGGGTGAGATAAAAATCCCTGAGCCTATCATGTTGCCCACAATGAGGCAAATACCGTTGATGAGAGAAATCTCCCTCTTCATGTGCATCTTCTCCTCCTGGCCAGCTTTGGGGGCCTTTAAATCCTCCTCAGACGCAGCTGCAGAACTGGGGCATATCGTCTGCGACATGACCCCAATCGTCTGTCTCAAATCCCCCATTAGTCCAGCAGTGCTTATATGGAGACGGAGGAGCAACAATTAGATGAAACCGTTCACATTTACTGCTACAAAAAGCCTGATTTACGACACATTTTCTGTCATTATGCACACAAGACTGAAGTGGAGTGAAGTCAGAGGAGCTACACTTAAAGATGAAGACATTTACATCCAAACTGCAAGAAATACTGATCACCATGTGTGGCAGACATGAATGAATTGTGTAATTAATTAATTACTAAAATAAAACAAAGGTCAGAAGCCAGCTCACCTCATCAGACCGTTCCTGGAGCTTCTGGACTGAGCCACCACTCTGGATAGTTCACATCTGAGAGGCAGCGACAGTCAGGCGATGTCGCAATCGCTGCGAGCAGCACAAACACAACCTGTTTTTCCAGCAGCAGGCGAAGCGCACTCTCGTGTTCCCCCCTCGCTGCTATTTTCAGAGACGAGCAGGCCTCTTGCCCACCCCCAAGGAGCCCTCAATGACTGACTCAGAGGCTGCTGGTGTGCCCATATACAGGATGCGGCCAGCAGATTGTTCTGTGATGTTCTCTGCTGAGGAATAATGTAAATGTGAACCAGCTGGCCACACTGCTGTCACCATCACTCACTGAGATGGTCTCCATACACAACAATGACAAACAGGACCCGTGTAAAGATGCAAAATCCCAAAATAACGTGTCTGGACCTCAGGAGACCAACTGCAGAGTTTTGCGAAAGCTGTCCCATCCTGGTCTGAAATAGAATTCAGTGGCAAGATGTTTATTTTTATTTACACTTGAGGCAGTGTCCCAGACCTTTTAGAAGCTGGGTTGTACACTGAACCAAACTCTAAGATTAGCTGCAGCAGGACAGAATCCATGGACATGGATGGGAGGAACCCCAGAGGAACCCCAAAGGAACGAGACTACAGGGAGCAGAGATGGAGGAGGACGAGGCAGCACTAAAGAGGCGGAGAAAATAATAATAATAATACATTTTATTTGAAAAGCGCCTTTCAAAGCACTCAAGGACAATGTAATATTAAAATAACAAGCATAAAACACACAATCTACAAAAAGCAATTCATAGTGAAATGGTAAAAGGAACCGATTATAAGTATGCTCGTTTGAACAGATGAGTTCAAGATGGGATGATTGACAAGAGGGCCTTCTGAAAGCACATCTGTTTATGTTTTATACTTTTTTTTGTTTTTAAACCATCACTGATTCGACCAGCTCAAAGCTAAATCCAACACTTTCTTAAATAAAATCACTTCCATAAACTCAATGGAAAAGACTGATAAAAGAGAGTGATCAGAGTGAAAGGAAAGGTGTAGAAGCAGAGATGTCGTCTGGACCCGAGGACAAGACAGGAGGACGAGATGGAGGTAGCAGAGGTTAAAATGATGAGGTTCCAGAATGGACAGGACCAGGGACAAGGACATCAGAGGGACAGGATCAGGAACGAGGACATCAGAGGTGATGGGATATGTTAGATGTTCTGGACAGAAAGTCAGAGGGGTTAGATTGGACATGTCCAGAGGAGGGACAGTGAACTACCAGGCAAGATGTCAAGAGGAAGAAAAAGGAGATTCATGGACTTAGAGAAAGAGGACATGAAGAGAAGAGGATGGAGATGACAGGATTAGATGGAGGCAGATGATTGGCTGAGGAGACATGGAGGCAGATGATTGGCTGAGGAGACACGGAGGCAGATGATTGGCTGAGGAGACACGGAGGCAGATGATTGGCTGAGGAGACACGGAGGCAGCTAAGGAACAGCTGAAAGGAAAAGAGGAAGACATTGAAGCCAACTCCTCCTCCATCTTTGTGCTTCTTTTTATGACTCAGTGGTGATTTTCTAACCTCTTTACCATCCTGGAAGTTCTCTGTAGATCTACTTTGTTGTCTGAGGATCCCACAAAATAATTCTACAGAAAAACTGGCCTTTATTTATTTATTTTATTTAAAACAAGACTGTACCATCAGTTTCTGTTCTACAACAGTTGAAAATGCAGCTACACATCAACCAAACTCGGACTGAATGTCACCAGTTTAGAGGACGTTTCCTCTAATCTCAGATCAACACTTTCCAGATACAGAGCTTGAGTTCATATCAGGTTATTACAGATGACACGTACATAAAAAGATGAAACTATCACTGACAGTACAAAAAAAAAAAAAAAGCACAGGCTATCAAACCTGTACCATATTACTCAACTGTGATTGGTTTGTGTTTAACAGGTTTCTGACCTAAAGCAGAATATGAGGCACAGTTTTCAAATACAAGGCAGTTCATGTTCACTCACACAAGCTTCCTGTTTAAATTTAAATTTCAATCAATTCTGGAGTATCAATAGCTCTGATGGCGTGTTGCTAACGCCACTGTCTGACAGGAGAGGATCTTCACTGAACCTTAATCATCTTTGGGCTGACCTGTGCTCAACATTTTATTAATTAAAAAAAGAGCATGTGGTTAACCTCTGTAAACACTAAAGCTACAATACTGTAGTTTAAACACTAATTTGAGGGTGTGAAGGCAGTAATGACAACAGGGAGGTCGTTCTAAAAAACACAAACGCATGCACAACAAACCCCCAGGACCGAAAGATTTAACAACTGGACCCCCTGAGCTGTAAAACATGTCATTCAATACGGACCCGGATCTGTGACATCACAGGAACCATCCAGCTTTTTATTTCCACCCAACTTCAAATCACTTTCTGTATGTCAGAAGTGTGTAGCACAAAGCTGAATGGCAGTTCTTTAAAGAGCCACACTCCTCAGAAAAAAAAACAAAAAAAAACTAAGACCTCAGGACACAGGTCTTAGTTTCTTATTTTGAAGCTTTATCTGAATAGCGCTCCAGAATCCAGATTATCGACGCCACGTTGAGCTCAGACCAAACGCTGAAACTGCATCTTTGTTTTTATCTGATAATAGAAAGACAAGCACGAAGAAATGGAGGAAAAAACATCACAACCGCTTCCAACCAACACGGCGCTGGAAATCATCTGTTTACACGTCACAGCGCGGCCTAAATGTGCTTTATGAATGAAACCTGGAGTTTTACTCACACAAACTGCTGCTGTCTTATAAAAACACTGTTTTGCATTGAGCAGCATTCTGCCTCCTGATTGGAAACAATCATCAAGTGTTGCTACTTTTCAGAGCAGAAAAATGCATAAAATTCACAGGTGATAAGTGAGCAGGTAATGAGGTGGGTAGAAAAGCCTTTTCTGTGTCCACACCTGCAGCTGATGTGCAGCGTGGAAGAAGAAGAAGCTCAGAGCTGCTGGAAGCGTCCAGACTGGGGTGAAACGTTTAAAAAGGCAGGGTAGTAAGAACAAGGAGGGGGCGGGGCCACCTGGACCAAAAACACAATTTCAGTCCACTTTAATATCTGAAACACACGCACACACAGAGGCGTCATTTTGGGAGCTATATTACGATCTAAACCTGCTCTTTTCTTCTCAACTCAACTTTGTTTATATAGGACTTAAAAATCAACGGTGCTGGAAACCAAAAGAGTTGAGACGGATAAAAACATCAGGAAAAGTAAAAGGCAACATGTCAAAGTTGGGTTAAAAAACGAAGCAGCAAAGAATAAAAAGATAAAAACAGGAATAAACGGGAGGTGGGGGAATGAAGACAGTTAAAAGTAAATAAAACTACTTTAAAATCAGCCCGAGCGAACTGGGAGCCAATGAAGCAACATCAGTTTCCTCTTTATCTCTGAACTAAGAAGTCCAAAAATCTCATTTCTTCCATAATTTCATCTGAAATTTAGTTGAAACTAGAAATTTAAAACACTATGTAGAAAAAGACAACAGTTTTTCTCACTTTCTGACATTAAATCTGATTATTGTTCCCTGTATTTGAAGAGGAGATATTTTCTTCTAAAGAATATTTTTGATTACTTTCACCAAAGTCAGAAGTTTCCGTGCACTTCTTCAGTATTTGGTGTGGTTGTCTTTTAACTGGATGACTGGAGGTCAAAAGGTTTTGGGCTATATTCCACAAACTTCCCACAACAGTTCTGACAGAACTGCTGGAACAGAGTCAGGTTTGTAGACCGTCTAAACCAGGGGTGGACAACTCCGGGCCTCCAGTGCCACTGTCCAGCACATCTTACATGTTCCCCTCCCACAACACACCTGAGTCGAATGAATCATCACCATCAGCTGTCATCCGGGTCTGCACAAGTAAGTTGACGATCCATTCATTTCAATCAGCTGTGTTGTGGCAGGAAACATGTAAGACATGCAGGATAGCGGCACTCGAGGCCTGGAGTTGTCCACCCCTGCTCTAAACCAAAGACACCTTTGAAACTAATCTGGTGGTGCGTTTAAGGTCGTTGTCATTCAGAAGACTCACGAGTGTCCAAGCTTTAACTTCCTGGCCGATGTCTGCAGATGTTCCTTCAATATTTCTTCATAATGTTCTTTCCTCACGCTGCCATCTATTTAGCGAAGCAGCAAAACACCCCCACATCATGATGCTGCCACCCCCGTGCTTCACAGCTGGGATGGTGTTCTCAGTCTAGGACCAAACAGTTCAACGTCAGGACAGGAAAACCTAATCTGCCTTATTAGGGTTACTTTCAGAGCAACATCTTCTTACTGGCTGAGTGGTCTTTCAGTCCATTTGGGTCCAGGTCTGGTTCCAGTATCTCTCCAGCTTCAGGTGTTCAGTTTTTATTCTGGAGTTGATACAAACATTTCACACCCAAGAAGGTTCACCTCTGGGACACAGAACCATCTCCCTCCTGAGATCTACGATGTGGTGTGGGGTGTGGGGGTAGAACTGTTTGGACAGATGAACGTGGAACCTTCAGGTATCTGAAATACCCAAAGACGAAGCAGACTGGTGGAGGTCCTCAGTTTGCTGACTGATATCTTGACTGGCTTCCTTTGATTTTCCCATGATGCCACACAAGGAAGCAGAGTGTTCGAAGTGTGTCTCCAGTTCACTCTAATGTTGTTAATTAACTCATCAGAAGCTTCCAACGCCATGACATCATCATCTGGGCTTTCTCAAATTGTTCAAAAGCATAATATGTGTAAACTTCTGACTCTGAAGGAGGCAATAACATTTATTTTAAATATCACTCTCATTATTCTGGAATTTGGCAAACAGAAATGATTCTGGAGATCCAAACTGACCTAAAACAGGAAATGTCTGCTGCTGCTGCGATGCTGCTGCTGCTGCTGCAGATGTTGCTGCAGATGTTGCAGATGCTGCTGCTGCTGCAGATGTTGCAGATGCTGCTGCAGATGCTGCAGATGCTGCTAAAAGGGGAAATACTTTTACCGTCAGTTTACCGGACACTTACTCAGATCAAATGAGGGCTAACAAAGAGGCTCTGGTGTCCAGAGCCACAGATGTAACTACAGAGGAACTGTAATCCATACATTATTCACACCTGCTTTCAGTTCAGGCCTGTGATACAAATGAAGAGAAAATAAATAAAATGGCATCAAATCAACATTTTGAGTAAAACCGATGACTAGGTCTAAACCTTCTGACCCTGAACATACAGAATAAAAAGCCTTCAGTTCGAGCGAGCAGGTTTCAAACTTGGACCGCTGCCTCTTATTGCTCAATCTCAAACTCAAGCTCTTCTGGAGGTTTCGCATGAAAAGACAGAACCTGAAAGGGTTAACGGCCGTGCAGGACTTGGCAGTCTGAAGAGTTTCCTCTGCTTTGGTGTAGCACTGCTATAAGTTTCTGGGGATGTTGTAGGACATGGACAGCGGCGGCGCGCTGGGGATGATGGCCGGGGGGGGCGAGCTGATTTCAGGAGGGTACGGATGTAGACCCATCTGCCTGTTGTCGAACAGCTTACGGACGACGACGCGGCAGAAGTCTTCGTTGTGTTTGTGACAGTTGTCCAGGAGCTGGCGGACCCTGGCGGTGCGCGTGGCCTGGTTGACCACCAGCTCGTAGTCCTCACGCATGAGCATGGAGCGGGCCAGCAGAGCGTCCAGGCTCTGGTTCAGACAGGCTTCAGTCATCTGGGTCACGATCTCCTCACGCCGTGTCGAGATCCAGTGGCCGATGGGGCCTTGCGAAGGCGAGGAATGTTGCAGAGGAGGACAGAAATCAGCTGGTGGAGAGGAGGAAAACAGTGGTTTTAAATGCGTTTAGCATATTATGACATGAATCCTCATCACAGGATCAACATGCACAAATCTGAAAATAAATGGCCGTCGACTGAAGAGGCTCTGGACCAATCAGCAGAGCGTTTATGGTGCAGTAACGTCAGAAATGCTGCTATGTGACATGTCACACACAAATAATCATAATGATGATGATCAGCTTAATTAATCAGCTTTGAGAAAGTAAACTGGAATGAAGATTTGATAAATCAAATGACTTGACATCAGCGGTCAGACGGTTTGTAGGAACAACGGCCAAGTGTCCAGCGGTCTTTGAGCAGTTCAGGGTTTATCATCAGCATCCAGCTGAGCACAAATGAGTTGGCTACATTTAATTAAATGGTAATTAAATGTCGGGATTTGGGTCTGTTTCAGGTGCTTCATTGCCACATATAGAAACAGTTTCTTTTTTTAAATACATAAAATCATGTTAGCGAAGACAGAAAATAAGAAGTAATATTATTTGTACTAACAAATCTATTCACTGTCTGAGGTCGAGGTTGTCTCTGTCTTTTTAATTAACCTTAATTTAACCACATTAGTCCCACTGAGACCATGGGTCTCTTATAGAAGGACACAGACGGCATCTTTACGTATATCGAGGCGTATTTTCATTCCCGTTTTCAAAAGTATCAGTAATTCCTTGTTGCAGTGCGATGCAGCCCTCGTTATGTAGACGAAACGCAGCAAAGCTGCACAAAGACGATGTAGAAGAACAGAACTGATCAAGTTTCAGGAAGCAATAATCTGGAAAGCTGCCATAGAAGACGTGCACGTGCACACACACACACACACACTCATTGTCTGTACCTTGTTGCTGAGGCTTGAGTGTGACGTTATCGGTCTGCGTCACAAGCTCTGTGGGAGGCTGAACAGGTTTGTTGGGGATATTTAAATCATTCAGGGGTCTGGCAGTCTGGAAGCTGTTCAGGCTGCTGCCCAGACACAGGTCCCTCAGAGACCCGGGAGGCTCCAAGCTCGGGGCTATGAATGACGATGGAAGGTACTCTGTATTCCAAAATAAAACCCAAAGCGTTTAAGAACAAATGTGATGCATGCAGGTATATAAATCTCTTAGCTAAGATGCGTTATTACGTTTAGAAGGAACAGTGTTGCTGATGGTGAGGGCTCCTGGTAGAGACACATCTGTGTCGTGGGAGGAGCAGGACCCTGACGTGGAGCACTCCTGTGGCAAAGAGCGGAGGTTCATTAACATTAACACACACACACACACACAGCTTCTGTTTCCACGTTCTCCTGTCCTCAGTGAGGACGGGAACCAGGGAATACTGACAGGAAACGGGCCGTGTTGCTCCTTCTGCATGTTTAGAAATCCCTCCTCATTCCTCTTCTCGCACACCGTCTGAGCTGAACAGCAGCCTGGTCGCCGCTTTAGCTGTGAGGGGGTGAAATATGACGAAAGTTAAAATTAACTTGACTGAAATTGAGCCTGTTTGAACCACTGCTGTCCAGAAAACGGTTCAGAGAAATAAAAAGCAGCGCTGCGTCCTCTGCCTCCCTCCACAGTCCAGATCAAACAGCAACGCTGACATTTACACACCTACAGCGCTGCCTCGTTTGTTTAACTACTGAATCATCATTCTGAATGGAGGCTCTTTACAATTATTGACTTATCTTACTGTAAATGTCTTTTCTCACTGGTGATACCACAAAATAATGTCACGTGTTTCCCAATGCAGCTAAAGCCTGGTTTCCTTCAGTGATGCATGAAACCATTAACAAGGAAATAACCCCGAATGTGGTCAAATATGCTGAAAACAAAAACAAAAACACTGCACACACTCCTTCCTTAATCAGCTACACAGGATTTTTTTTCTAATCTCCCCTGACTGAAGGACAACAATCACTGCCAGGTCCTCATTTTTAGATTGCAAACAATAGTTTTCTATAAAACTGCTTTATTAGTGGAAGCAATGATGTCACTGAAGGACATGCACATGTATGCGTGCACACACACACACACACACACACACACCAAAGTGGAAAAGGGGAAGGATGTGTCAAGGGGAAACTGTGAGTTTATATGTCAGCCTCTGTTAGTCATGGTTTCTCTCCACTTACCTTTGACCTCTGGATCTCCAGCACGGCCTCCAGGAAGTCCATTTCATCAAAGCGCCTGACCATGGGCTCCAGCTCAATTAAACACTCTGAAGTGGCAGCAGAGTAAAAGAAAAAACAGACTTGGGTCATTTCCAGACATGAGGCTACTGAAGAGATGCCAGATGCTGATCAGCCTCCCGGTCTTAACTTCATGTAATGCTGCTGCCGTCCTCCTGTCCAGGTTGGAATCAGCCTCAAAGTTAAAGGCACAAGTTCACATACGTCCCTGTTTTAGGTCGTTAGGATCTAGAAATGTCAATTAACCTATCAGAAGCTTCCAAAGCCATGACATCATCACCTGGGCTTTCCCAAACCGTTTAAAGGTAAAGTAGTCCTAATGGATGTAAATTTCTGACTTTGAAGAAAGCAATAAAAAATTCTCAAAGTCTCTCATTATTCCAGCATTTAACAAACAGAACTAGTTCTGGTAGTCCTAACGGACCTAAAACAGGAGAAAACCCATGCGAGTTAATGTCAAACGGTGAAAAAAAATATGGTACGCATCTTTTCATGCAGTCTATATAAATGTAAACACAGAAGAGAGAGAAGTGATGTTGAGATTTAACCCCAGAAACCTGGTTGATTTTAACAAGCCTGTAGAAAGAGACATGACGTCCACAAATATCTGCAATTTCTGGACAACTGGACAGAGAACCAAGTGGGGCGTTCCACTGAAGTCCTCAGAACCATAGTTTTCTCACAGCATCATGGACGACCATGATGGACGGATGGATGGAATGAGACAACGGGAGATGGATGGACGGATGGATGGAACGAGACAACGGGAGATGGATGGACGGATGGAAGGACGGATGGATGGAACGAGACAACGGTGGATGGATGGATGGAACGAGACAACGGTGGATGGATGGATGGATGGAACGAGACAACGGTGGATGGATGGATGGATGGATGGAAGGACGGATGGATGACCATGATGGATGGATGGAATGAGACAACGGTGGATGGATGCACGGATGGAAGGACGGAACGAGACAATGATGGATGGATGGAAGGAACGAGACAACGGTGGATGGATGGATGGATGGATGGAAGGATGGATGGATGACCATGATGGACGGATGGAACGAGACAACGGTGGATGGAAGCCGCTTTAAGTATTACTTCTCTATATGTTGAAGCTTACTGAAGAGCTGGTTTTCTACAAATAAATAAATAAATACATACATTTGTGTCATTCATGAAAAGGTAGCATCACTAGAGGAGAAGTGGAGCTAAAGCTCACTGCTGAGTGAGGCTGCAGGTCACAGCAAAAACATGGAGGGAGAACATCTGGACAGCTGTGTTAGTTATTAATGAAGTCAAACAATCCCTCGTTAGTTTTGCTGACATCTTAATGAAATGTCTCTGCTGCATTTTTAAACCGCCCACTTCTGAGGTCTAGAAAATAAAGCATGTTGTGCAGTTAGAGTTCACACCATGAGGTTTGCGACGTCGCTATTCTTTCACGACCGACATCATCACATTAATGGCAATAAGAGGCCGACGGGGCTTTATTTTCTTCTGGTATCACGTTTTCTTTTCTTGCCACGTGGTCCCACGTTCAGCTCCTCTCAGGGTTGAGAGCAGGGACCCACGCTGGTCCCAGTTTAAGCGAGCTTACTGAGGAAGGAGGGCCGTTCGTCCGGGTTGGCGGTCCAGCCACAGGTCATTAAAGTGATGAGCGTCTCCCTGCCGGGGATGTCGGCAGACAGGCAGTCCAGGCTGGTGTCGGGACGTTTCCCACGCAGCACGCTGAACATGATCTGCATGGGGTTGGTCACCTCTGAGCACGCACGTACACACACACACACACACGTACACACACGTACACACACACACACGTACACACACACACACACACACACACAGAAATGAGAGTGTTGCAAATGTGGGTTTGATGAAAAACATGAGCATGGTTTAAAAAAAAATAAAGGAGTTACCTTCAAATGGTATCTGGCGTGACAGGACTTCCCACATAATGATGGCATAGCTATGGTGCAAAAATCAAAGAAAAAAACAGATGAAGGGATTTCGACTTGCATCACCGTTTTCAGCTGGAATTCCCCTTCAGAGAACACAGATTTTATTACGAGTCGACCAGAGGACCTTCTCTGGGGAAGTGACGTGACCAACTGTCAAAGCTTCTGCACAAAACACTGAAAAGCCAACATGGGAGTTCACGCTCTTGTTGATTTATCATTTTCTGTTATATAATCAACAGTCTCTCTTTCGTTGACTCATTTAAATCAGAGCGAAGTTACTGCTCTGACATAATCAGGAAATCGAGTCTTTGGCGTTTGTCCCTGTGACGTTCTCAACAAGCAAATAGTTCCATTTAGTCAGAAGTAAAACCTCATTTCTCAGCAATACTGTTACTGCGCATCATCAGAACTCATCCAGTCCCCAGTTTCAGCGGTAGCCAACCAATGGCAGCAGATGCTCTCCACATTAGACACAGAAACCAGATTAAAGAAGACCTGTTCTTCCGGACTTCTAGTCCCACCTGTACATATCGTGTTTCACGTCTGCCCGGCGGCTCTTGGATGGTTCGTACTCCTCAGGCGGCATGTAGATCACCGTGCCCTCCATCTCGGCGGGCTTAGACCCCGAGCCTTTGCTAACAGACAGCTGACGCCACTTGGACAAGCCAAAGTCTGCAATCTGGAGAGAGGAGCAGAGAAGGATATCACCAATCTGAAATCAAACTGTTTATCTCTGTTAGGTTCTGACAAACATCAAGGCCGCATGACCACCGAGGTGAAAAATGCAGCGGTGGATTGTTTCTATAAAATTTGATATTTTCAATAAAAGCTGAACAAAAGTAAAAATCACATAAATACTCTGTCAAAAATAACAAACAACTAATGTTTCTAATACGAACCTTAACGTGATATTCTCCATCCAGCAGGATGTTCTGGGTCTTTAGGTCGTGATGTAAAAGAGGAGGGGTCATGTTATGAAGGAAGTTGACCCCCAGAGCGATCTCATACAGAATCCTCAGACGCAAAGGCCACGGCAGAGCGGGGTACATCTCCTTCTGCACACAGATCACAAGCGAGGTGCAAACAGACATCCTTTAGAGCGCTGAGGTCATGCAGGAACTCTGAATGAAGTGAAAGACTTTACTACACAAGCACATCCAGGAATTTCCCCAGACGTCAGAGACCAGCTCTTCAGCCGGTTTCAGAGTTTTACCAGAGACTGATGCTTCTAGCTTTCACTTTCTCCTTCTCTCACTGGCAGGGCAGTCGCAACAAACCAAGTATTCATGCTGAGTGATGATCTCCACAAGAGCTACAGCTACAGAGGCAGAACAAAGCTGCTCCTTCTCTGCAAAACTCAGCCCAATCTAACCTCTGCGGACTTTAAACGTGAAGATGAATCGTGATAATATCCGCACTAGTTCTTTTTTCCAAATAAATGCTTCAAATATGCCATGTCACTTGGTAATTTGTAGTTACCTGGTGAAGCAGCTGATCCAGAGAACCGTTGCTCATGAACTCTGTGACGATGCAGAAGAACTCGGGCTCGTTGCAGATGCCGAAGATCTGGATGATGTAGTTGAACCTGGCTTTGTGAAGCACCTCTGCCTCCTTCAGCAGGCAGTTCCTCTCTCTGGAAACAAAGTGTGGAACAAGTGAGTTAAGGTTATAGAGCAAGTC
The DNA here is from genome assembly GCA_037176975.1 of Arrhamphus sclerolepis. Taxonomy (NCBI): domain Eukaryota; kingdom Metazoa; phylum Chordata; class Actinopteri; order Beloniformes; family Hemiramphidae; genus Arrhamphus; species Arrhamphus sclerolepis. The sequence continues at coordinate 31,236 of JBAMYA010060211.1, read as the reverse complement.
CTAAAAGGAAAACTTAAACCAAACAAACAAAGAAAAAAACTTGAAAGCAAGGATTCATGCTGTATGGCTGCTCAATGCTTATTAGCACTTCAGTTACTGTATTTGCTTGTTTACAGGTATGGCTTGTAAATAAATAAAACCAAAGAAACCAAGTGTTTAAACTGACTTCCCTTTTAATTCACTCATCATCACATGATCATTTCGAAACTCTTATCACATCATTACGCGGCAGTGCTTTAAATAGGTAGATCTGAGGCAAGGCCAGTTTATTTCTATATCACATTTCATGCACAAAGGCAACTCAAAAGTACTTTACACAGGCATTAAGGTTAAATAAGATTTAAATAAACTAAATTAGTACATTCAAGTGTATTATTTGGACAGAAAATGATTAAATCATAGAAGAGACAAGTAAAAATAGTGCAGTAAAATTTGACTTAACAGGAAACAGTTTAAAAGTGTGGAGTTGGAGAACATTTAATGTCAGTATCTGAGCATGTCTGTCGAAACTGGAGAGCCTGAGTGGAGACAAAGCTCAGCTGATTAAGAGACACAACTACTGACTTCACCCGCGGTGTCCTCATGTCCAGGAACAGCAGATTTAAGAGATATTATTTAACTGTGTCTGATAAAGAAAGAAACATCTTCATCTCATGTTTAACCTCTCCATCAGGAAATCATGACCTTACTGTTACACTGTTGACGCACATGTGGTTATTGAAAGGCTGACAGATATTAACAGGAGTCACGTGACCATTAAAGGTGTAAATGTGACTCGGGTTTAAATGTGCAGTCCAGTTCACCGTGAGAGCTCCACTTTTAAAGCTAAAACCATCAGTTTCATTCACGGGCACGGCCTCGGTGGTACCTGTCTCCGACAGAGTCCAGCTTCAGACACTTGATGGCCACCGTGGTCCTCCAGTCCGAGTGCTGCGCCTTGAACACGGTTCCAAAGCCCCCCCTGCTCAGGTAGTACAGGTCGGTCAGCTTCTGGTACGGGATCACCGGCAGGGTGCTGGTCAGGCTGCCTACGTTCACGCAGCCCGCGGCCGCCAGCGGCTCCATGGCTGCCACTGACGGGAAGTGTGCGTGCGTTTGCGCGGTCAGACCTCCGGGAGTGAAAATTGTGCGTCTTGTGGTGGAGGAGACCGGTCTCCCATTTACCCCAACCCCGCAGAGAAGTCAGAAAAAGGACGATAAACGCCGCTCAGCTCCGCGTTTTTAAAGGCGTTTAGCTTCTAGTTGGTTTGTTGTTGCCAGTGACGACACACTTCCGGGTTCACGAGATGCGTTCAGGAGCGCAAGATTTTAGAACTTTCAGGTAGCTGACCACTGAAACACATTCAGTTGTTTTTATTATTATTTTGGTCCAGACCTACGTGTGAGCACCACAATGATGCTTGTTGGATAACTAAATACATTTTGTTGTTTTAAAATCTGTTTTAGTTGGGTTTAAAAAAAAAAAAAGGATTCCCCTTCCTTCCGTGGACTTAAAATCAGGGGTTTTAACATCTGGGAATTTCCCACCGCTGGGGAATTCCTTTAAATACAAACTTTATATTTGCGCGTCAATTAAAAAAAGGCACATGAATCAGGTTCAGATTATTTCTTTTTTTTTTTTTCAGTTTTTCTCATGAAATACTAATCGTTATAAGAATAATTGTAGAGGAATAGATATATGACTTAAAAATGATTGACACCTACAGGAGAAAGAACTTCAAGTATTGAAATCCTTTTGCTATATGTGAAATGTTTAAATGTTCAGTTATTATCCATCTCAGTTTTACAGCATTTGGCTCAATGTGAGCAGGAAGTATTGCTCTGTGCACAGTATTGTCAGCAGTCACATCATCACTAAACAGCCTATTCCATGTTGTAACGCTGCTGAATGCTTCTGGACCCAACTGTATGCATATGTTCCCATCCAGACAAATGTCTTTTTCATTGAAGGTCTTCATCAAGGCAGCACTGAGGAGCAGCATCCATCACAAAAGCATGAGTTTGTAGCGCTGAGCTGCTCTGAGTGCACTGAAGACCTTTCACGAGCTAAAAGCGTTGAGCAGCTCAGATAAAACCTCCTCGTCTCCTCAAAGACACATTTGGACAGTTGTTAAAAGATGATGGAATGCTACACAGACCGACAAGTTTTCTGACAGGTTTTGCTGTCATCGCATTCAAATTAGCTTTTTTTTCTTAATATGCTGCATCTGAATATAATAAAATAATGTCTTATGATGTTTTATTTATATTTCAGTGCCATGACTTTGTTGAAATTGAGGTTGTACATGTTTTCTTGTTTTTAAGAATTATTTTCTTTGTTCTTACAGACACGAAAAGCACATTAGTGATTTTTGATGCTCTTTTAACCACGATTAAATAAATAAATGAATAGGCAAGCCAACTTAATTTATAAACACTTCAGAAAACATCAACCACTGACCAGAGGGCTGATGACATAAAGAAAATATGTATAGATTAAAATAAATAAAAATAGAAGTTAGCAAACAAATAAATGTTATGAATTAATGAGTGGTTCTTGATCTACATGTAGCCCAGCGATGGACTGGAGATGCCTAAAGAGAACTGGGTCAGGCTCCAGCAGAGCCGAGTGACCCTGAACAGGAATAAACAGCTGGAGATGATGGATGGAAGGAGTTCATGAATGACCAGAAGGTGGCGCTGTTTTTCAGAAATTAAAACTGCTGCATGTATTTATGGGAACTTCATACGACTTTCATCTCTCTGAAGGACGTCTGGATGAGCTTCAACAACAACAATAACAATAATAATAATGATAATAATAACAATGATAATAATAATAATGATAATAATAATAACAATAACAATAATAGTTATTATTATTATTACTATAATAATTATTGCTATACTCATAAATTATTATTATTATCATTATTATTATTGTTATTATTATCATCATCATTATCATTATTACTATAATAATAATAATTGCTATGATAATAATAATTTTATTATTATTAATACTAATAACTATTAGTTTTAATAACAATTGTGTGTGTGTGTGTGTGTGCATGTGCGTGCGTGTGTTTGCGTGTGTGTGTGCATGTGCGCGTGTTTGTGTGTGTGTGTGTGTGTGTGTGTGTGTGTGTGTGCATGTGCGTGCGTGTGTTTGTTTGCGTGTGTGTGTGCGTGTGTGTGTGTGTGTGTGCATGTGCGTGTGTGTGTGCATGTGCGTGCGTGTGTGCATGTGCGTGCGTGTGTTTGTGTGTGTGTGTGCATGTGCATGTGTGTGTGTGTGTGTGTGTAAAACCTCCCTCAGACTCTGGGTGCTGCTCTGTGGAATGATAAACAGTGAAAAGTCTCCAACAACTGCAGAAAACACTGATGCTGTAAAACGCTGGTGCGCAGTGATAACACGTCTGGGTAGAAGCAATACCACGTGCACGTCACTTACCTCAGATCTATAAATATTGATACGCCCAAGATGTTTCAGGGTTCAGAGAGTGTGTAATGTAGTCATTTGTGAAATATTGTTTCAAGACGGTTGGATGGAATTAAACCTTCAGCAATAAGGAGCCTAGTGCTCCTTATTGCTGAAGGTTTAATTCCAGGAGGAGCTGGATTTGAATAGTTCCTTATGGATTTATGGAGCAGTGACTCTTCCATCTGACCTTTCATAAAGAACCGTGACCCAGTGTGTGATTTGATTTTCTCCTGCTGTTGTCGCTGGTGCTGTTTATGTATGTTTTTATTTCTTTTAGAATATTTCTCATATTTGCTCATTTTGAGCAAATGTCTTGATACTGTGAATATCATTTTTGAATAAACTATTTTATGTCTCTTTAGTGGAGGTTTCTTGATTGAAAATGACAGTTTTACTTAGAGGAGACGCTGCCGTAGACGTGTTGCTCTGGAATTCATCCCACAGATTTAAGCCCTGTTGGGGATCTGACCACTTTTATTCAGCAATATTCCCTTTTTTCAACGCTTTCTACTTGGTTCACAGCAGCTAATATATAGTTTTATCTTACAGTCAAAAGTCTGCTACAAACCATGTTGTTGCTGGCGTGACAGAAAGTTCAGTGATGCTCTGGAGTTATAGTGAACATCTGCAACATGTTTGAAACGGTAGCCTGGATCACCTCTGTGCTGAGTAAAGCCCGGCTCTGTGAGGATCATGCTCTGGAGCCTGACAGAGGCTGGATGGATGGAGGTGTTTCTGCTTCCATCAGAATTATGATGCAGATTTGCTTTGCTGCTTACCATCCTCTGAAAAAAAGAAAGTCTACTTCCGTAAATGTTTGACACATTTAACCAAGAGACGCCTCCTTCACAGTTAGTTCATATCTTCATACAGCTCATCATGCAGCGACTTTGAGGACAACTGCGTAGAAAAGGACAAATGTTCTGTTCTTCATTTGGTTGTCAATATAGACACACAAATATATATATATATGAGTTTTTTTTCTTAATATCTCCTTTTAAATTATTTGTACTGTTGCTCTACAGGCTGCAGCTCCTCTCAACTGAACTCTTGGAAAAGAGCACAAAAAATAGAAAAAATAATCAAATGCTTTTGAATTTTAAATTAAAAGAAAATACCATCATCACAGAATAATAAATAGAATAATAATTCAAGTGTATTAGATAACTCAAGCCCCATGTCATGTGGAAATGACTCATCTTTTATTTTGTTTCTATAGAAATAGAGCTATTTCAAGGTCAGCAGCTCTAAATTTAGTTATTAAACAAATTTTCAAACATTATGTCATCAGCACATCTGTCCGTCCTGCTGTTTTCACCAAATAAAACAAAAACCCGTTCAGGTTTGTCCAGTGGACTGAGATCGCCGCGGTTCTTCAGTTTGCTGCAGGCCTGGGTCTCCCCAGAGTAACTCGGTAAATCCCCCCCCCGGATCTCCTGAGCAGCGCCGGTTTGTTGACCCGAACACACTGAGCCTTTGTCTCCGTGGCCTCGGGCTGTGGAGCGGTTCGAGCTAAACTAACCATTTTTATTGTTTTAAATCACATTTGAAGATCTCCATCTTTTCAAAATGTTGTTCAGTTCATCATGCACACTGTTTCAGTTCCTAAAGAGACTGTTTCCTCTTGTCCTTCTTTTCTAATCTTTATTGTGAAAAGCACTCATGTGTTTTTAAATGCTTTATTGAAGATAAAGATCAACTTCCTGTCCACTTGTTATGTCAAGGGCTGTTTACTGAGCTGGGATGTGCCATTTGCATGAACCTGTGAGCTATTATACCAGAGGAAAGTCAAAATTGTGGGATTTTCATATTGTTCTCCAAAGTTAAGTGTTACTGCCTTCTGCATTAGAAAAAAAAAAGATTTATCACAATGAAAAGATAAAGGGACAGTTCCTGAGGGACTGAACGAGAGGATATTAATCTTCACGTACACAAACACCAAAATGAGTTTTCTAACAGCGCGCTGACACAGAAACTCCAGCTCGGCTTTGGAGGACTGACTGCAGGCTTGAGAGCAACACTGACATGAGTGACTATCAAAGAGCTTCAGCGGTAGATGAAAGCTGCTGCAGAGCCTGAAGGCAGCTGCTGGCAGGACGACACAGCTGGCGACAAGTACTGTTATAGTGCAATACTCATAGGAGGCTATGGAAAATGCTCAGATCTATACGAAACAAGTCAGGGGAAGCAAAAACACATGATTTGAATTTGTACCTCTGAATGCTACACTGCCTCATTTTCTTTGCTGTTTCTGTTATTTTGGAGTAATTTGAGTAGTTAAGTTATCTTAAGATGATAAATGTGTTTCCTCAGGACCGTCGTCTCCGTGAACCGTGTCGAGCCTCGAAAAATCTGTTGTTTTTTTCTTACAGATGCTGATGTTTATTATTTCTGCAGTGCCCAGTGGCTGGTTTAACACAGAGCTGTGCTAGCACTGTGTTAGCTGTAAGGCTGGTCTACGCAGTCTTATTCTGTCTCAGCATATGAAGTCATCGTGCTGCAACCAAGGCTTCGTCTGTGACCTGCAAAGTCAGCGTCCATCAGTTCCAGTCCACAGTTATTAGTGGGAACACAGATGTTGCTCAGAATGACATCAGGAGAGTCCTGACCACCACCACCAAAGCCCAAACAGATGATCAGTTCTACAAAGTTCACATATTCCTGAAATTCACATCCGGCCACAGTTGGACCTCCGAGTCTCCTTCTTTGTGAAGCTTGCAGAACGACGAGGCCTCCGCCTGGAGGTGGGCCAGCGGAGGCACAGACTCGGGATTTATAGGAAGCCTGCGTTATGAACCTGGCCACATGTGATAGTGCTGCTCTTGTTTTGCCAGAGGGAGAACTAGTTTAGCTGCTTTCTCAGTAATTCTCTCTGAAATACTCGCTAAGCTCTTCACGCACTCTCTGACTTCTCTGACCTCGTCAGAGCTCGCCGTTATTCACTCCTCCGAATAGGCGTTGAGGTGGACTCACGGTGAATTCTGGTAAAATCTTCTCAGAGGCGACTGCTGGACCACTGGATTCAGCGGTTTTAGCAGGAATGAAGCAAAAACGGGCAGTAAATAAACAAGACCTGCAAACTGAACTGCTTTCGAGGAAAACTTCCACATGCACATGATTCATCTATCTATTATTAATATATCTATGATTAAGCTATTATTAATATATCTATTATTATTGTTTCTATGATTCATCTATCTATGATTCATCTATTATTCATCTTTCTATCCTACAAGCATCAGCATTCAAATGTAAACATCCATAGGCTCCTTTTCTTTCTTCACTTATTTGAAGTTACATAACTCTGCTTTGTATCCTATCAGCCTATCAGTTTTGGCAGTTCGACGGTTCAGCGTTTTTTGCGGTTCAACAGTTTGCACCATTGCCTCACTTTTGAGTCCAGAGCCTCACAAGGTTCTGGACTCTGCTTGTCCCCTTGTCTCCCTGTGTGGAGGCTGCAGGCTCTCCCTGGTGATGGGTGAGTGATGGGTCAGCTTCTCTCTGGAAGCAGGAACGTTGGGTTCTCTGGTGATCTTATTTAACAGCAGATGCTTGTTCCTCTCGTGGCCCTGTGATGAACCGCTGACCTTAACAGGTAAAGGCAGAATCTAGAGATCGAGTTAAAAAGTTTTTATTTTTGAGTTTTTTCTTCTTGCCACTGATGGCGTTGCCATGCGTTCGGGGGTCAAGCTCTGGGTGTCTAATCTAGAGATGACTTGTTGTAAATAGGCGCTATATAAATAAACTGAATTGAATTAAAAAGCAGCAGGGTGCTGAAGGCGTATCTGAGGAAATACGAGCTGCGACTTCTTTCAGCTGTCAGAAGCTGTTGCTTTTCCAGATGTCACTTTATTATTACACTAAAACAGCTAGCTCTCCCAGGTTCAGCTGTCTTTGCAACATGAGGAATGTTGTTGCAGGGAAATATTCTGGAAATCTTCTATGTTTGTGATGAATGTGATTTCCATGTCCAGTCTCAGAACAGTTCATCCAGAGTAAATTACTGGGCAGCTGCTACTAAAGCTGTATCTGAGTGGAGTTACTGGAAATCAGCGCTAGAGCAGCACTCACGCTGATTTATGTCAATAAAAACTGCAGCTACTTTCTGCTGAATGAATTGTCTTTTGCTTTTATAAAGATCTGCTTTTGTGTTTCCATCTTCTGCGTACAAGGCGGCTTTATTCTGTGCTTTTTTGCTTCGTGTTGTTATGCAGAAGCTGCATCTGTTTGCTGGCTTTGGTTCCTGCTCCAGGTCTGACCTACTGAAGGTCACTGGGCTGTTTCGTGTTAGGCATTCCCTACAACACAACCTGGCCTTCCTCCTTCGTTCCCTTTAGTCTTTTTTCTGGTTCCAAGTTTTATTCATGAGTTCAAAGTTGCATTTGGAGATTTTAAATGTTCTGAACTTAAGCTTTGGTCGTAGAGCCTGAACAGAGTTAAACCAGGAGCTGAACTTCAGCTGCATCATCTCCAGATCGATTCATCTCAAACACATCTGTTCCAGATGTTTCCAGAGTATTAACAGCTGTGAAACAACAAGAAATTAACATTTTATTGCACCGTCCTGCATGTCTTAGATCAAAGGTGTCCAAACTCTAGTCCCGGAGGACCACCGTCCTGCATGTCCTAGATCAGGGGTGTCCAAACTCCAGTCCTGGAGTCTCTGTCTGTCTCTGTCCCTGTCAATTTTCAATAGGCCTATTTGTCAGTTCCAATGAGCTTTATTAGCATGAATGTAGATTAACAATATTGCCACAGACATTACAAATTTACAAATGAGGTATAATTTAAAAGAAGTCAGAAAAGTATGAAGAAAATAAAATAAAAATTGAAGTAGGTAGCACTGATAATACTGATAACACTATATTGATGAACTGAGGAATGGAACAAAAAAATGAAAAAAACAACAATCAGAAAATATGTGTGCTAATGCTACGCAGTGTTAGTTTTAAAAGTTTATGAATTTAAAAGATTCCATCTAAACGTGTTTTGAAAGGGAAAGTATCCAAACAAATGACAGAACTGTGAGGGGTCAGATCGGTCAGGCTGCTAAATTAACTTCATTCTTTCACGTCGTACAGGCCACGCATGGCAGCAAAAGTTTCAGTTTTCTAGTCATCAAATAGTTACTCATGTTTTATTGCTACTGAGAAGTTGTGTCTTAATTTGCTCTTTTTGTTGTTGTTTTTTAATTGTGTTTTGCTGAAAAATCTAGTGGACCTCACAAGAAATTCTGAAATTATATACCCTAATCCAAGTGCCCTATTTGTGAGGATGAAGTAGAAAAGTTAAAGAAGTGCAGAAAACATGTCTGATGCGTGCTATGTAAATGAGTGGTGCCAGTCACACATGCAGCACGACATCACCACCATTACCACCTTCACCAACATCACCAACATCACCACCATCGCCAGCGTCACCAGCGTCACCACCATCACCAACATCACCACCATCACCAACATCACCACCATCACCACCATTACCACCTTCACCAACATCACCAACATCACCACCATCACCACCGTCACCACCATCACCACCGTCACCACCATCACCACCGTCACTACCGTCACCACCATCACCAACATCACCAACATCACCACCGTCACCAACATCACCACCATGAAGCCACCTGGAACCTGCGCGTCATTTGATAGAAATGCGCGTATCAGCAACAAGGCTGTGTAGCAACACGAAAGCCGCATCCCTGTGTTTTCTAACTAAACCTCACAAGGCCTTACGGGCTCGGGTCAAAATGACCCAGGTTTGATGCATAGGTGGTGAGGATTAGGATTAGGGTTAGGATTAGATTTAGGGTTAGGATTAGGGTGAGGATTAGAATTAGGGTTTAATTTGAGGGATAAGTGAAACAGGATATTTTAATCATTGTGTTTTTTTTCATAAAAATTATTTTTCAATTTACAGTAAAGCTATTAGCAGATTGCAATATGGGAAGGAAGTGACATTTATAACATGTTTAAGTTATAAATACTATTTTTTTTTATTTAATTATTTTACTAATATCAGATGCTGGTCTCAGTGATCTAGTTATCAATGCTTTTTTTCTCGCTTTGAATTTATACTTAATATAAATATATCAATATATCTCTCTTTAAAAAAAGTTTTCCATAGCACCTTTCACAATATGTTTCACAATAATTAATAATTATTATTAATAACTATTTTGTTTCCCTTCAGAGATTAATCAGTTAATCAGTTCAATTCAATTCAATTCAGTTACATGGACAAAAATAATCTAACAAATATTCCATCATTAAAATGCTCCAAAAACATTTAAACCAAAAAGTGCAGTCTGAATGTTTGTGGGACATTTTGTTTAATAGTATCTGTTTATTGAAATGAACATAGTAGGACTGTAAATGTGAACTGACCTCTCCACATCTGGAGCCACAGCTGGCCTCCAAATGAAAAGAGCAGTGGTTTAGCTAACCAGGGTATTACAAAAATAATTTTTGCGCAGTTTTACAAGTTTCTTGTTTTGGATTAGATAGTATGCATTAATTATAGCTTATTTTGTGATTATTGTATTTTTGTTCCAATATATCGTCTTTAATTATATAATTACCTAGCTTTAAGTTATAGATGAAACAATATTATCCATTCTTCTTATTATTATTAATATTATGACAGCTGATGTTTTAGATATACAAAGCAATATGCGCTCCTACATGGAGAATGATGAAGTGCTACCTGATGCCTGTAGCCGCTACACGTGTTAAATACCAACTTAAAGCTCCGTGAGTGCACATGTGGTGTGCAGCACCTGCACAACTCAACACAAAACCACAGCAGGGAGGGAGCAGTTTACTGGAGATTGTTTTGCTTTCTCTTCGTGAGCAAATGTTACTATGGACCATCCTCTAGAGGACACCCACAAGCACACTGGGGCAGCCTGAAATCAATTAAGCTGTTCAACTCTCTGGCAAACACAACTTCTTTGGCTAATATTCCAGTTTCAAACTTTTGTTGAGTTTGATGTGGAATCAAGAATTAATTTATTCCTGTCTACTTAAATATACCACTACTTCTTAAGATGCTGGATCATGTTGTTTACTAGACTTTTCTCTTAACAGCGAAGAGTCACTCTTTGAGCATAATCAGCAGCATGTAAAGAATGGATGAAAGACATAAAGTAATTTCCTCAAAATCACTGGAACTCAAAAGCAAGAATCCATGTTATATATCCAGGTCAAGTCTTTGACTTGTAAACAAATAAATAAATACATTTACCTTGCAGAGCTGAGTTGGTTGAACGCCCTGTAGTTGTTTCAGTCTCTCAGTTTCTCTGAGAATTTGTGTCAAAGGGGTGGCAGCATGAGATAAAGGCTGTTCTAAAAGCTTCTTTTCTCTGACTGCCGCTGCCTGTATTTGTGCAGCAACAGGCTACAGCAGACAGGGAGTGCAGCCTCCTGCTTCCCTGACACGCTGGCTACCTGATAAACTCACTGGTTACCTGTGAGAGTGTTTGTCTACATCTTTACCTTCTTTTGGTTCACCTGTCTCCAGTGAATGCCTCACCTTTATACCTGTCAGTGAGCCCTGGTTTTATTTTCATTGAACTCAGTGTGCTAACAAGGCCCACCCCCCACCCAGCCTCATCTAACCTGTTTGGTAGTGTTGCTTTCATGCCTCTCTTATTGCTATTTTTCTTCTCACCAGTGTCGTAAACCACAATGACACGTATTTTCATGGGCTGCATTAAAAAAAAAAGGGTAGATTAGGCATGGAGTCTTTGGAATTTCTTGTTTTATTTTTTCCTTTACCTACTTGTAATGTGAGTAGCTTGACAAAAAACAGTACTACAATAGTAAAATAACCAAAACTACATAGGTTATATTCATTGTTGATGTGGGCGTAAACAGTGAGTTGTACTGGGGTCTGTTTCAGAGAGGAGGTTCAACAAACTCTGAGTCCAGAAACTCTGGGTTTCTGCTTCAGATCAGGTCTTCAGAGTTGGTTCAGTATGGTAACTCTGAGTTACTGTGACTATAAAAAGCCATCATCAATGGGGCTCTGATTCACCATGGCAACGCCAGTAAACAGAAGAGATCCTCCTGCTCTTCTTTGTTGAATCAGAGATTTCATTGCAATCACATGATATTCTGCAGAAAGATGGCTCCAGTGGTGAAGGAAAAACAACTGATGAGGGAGAAATTTCAGAGCTAATCAAGCATTTAGTTTCAGGTGAAATCCTGCTGACATGAAAAAAAATGCTTTGATGCAGTTGAAGATGAAGTATGAAAGATATTTCAGACATATAACGTGTTGTTACAGAAACATAACATGCTTGATGGATTCAATTATTTAGGAGGAAAGGAAAAATGATTGTAGGAGTCCAGCAGATGGGCATATGGATGATCTATGCATCCAGTCACACTGAGAAACCATAAAGGGGGTTTCTTTGATCACAGAAGTGGGAGCAGGATATCAGTGATGTCATTTCAAACCAGTGATATCATAAAGTAGAAAAATGTAAATAAAGGCAATATGCATGTTCATAGAAAAACATATGGGGGGGGGTCGCTTATAAGTCAGGCAACTTTTCTCTCAGTTTCACTGTCTAATGAATAGAAGTGTATGTTCACTATTCCTGCCGTTATTAAGAAAAAAGACAGTTGCAAATAAATAATAGCGAATAAAATGAATAATCCAAGGTGTTTTGTGTGAAGTATGGACATACTGTGAGAGATATTTGTGATGCACAGAAGTACAAGATCATGTAGAAAAGACCCAACGCTCTTCAAAATCATCAAGGTGTCAGCAGCCATGTCTGCTTTGACTGCATGAAACTCTCCAAGGATCCTCAACATACAGTATTTCCCTGATGCAAATGCGACATGTCACTGCTCAGACGTCTCCAAAATGCTCATTATATGATTGAATTGACCAGTTTCAGTTTCATGAAGGGAGGAGACACAAAGAAACTGCTCCCAAGCAGGTTAAGTTCACAAAGTCAGTTACCATGGCAACAAACTCTGAGTAAGAGTTACTCAGTTATCTGAAACTGGCTCAACTGAACCTTCTGGGTTGGGATGAAGTAACTTCACTTTCTGAAATGAAAAAAACTAAGTTTCCCTGAGTTTTGGTTCAACAAACTTTCTCTTTCTACTTGTTAAATTCCATGTTCTAATATCTGCTGCTCAAAAGAAAGAATCAGAGAACTGAATTACATGTCAATTCAACATTTATTTTATCATGTGCTCGGCTTTGTTGAGGGATCCCGGCCAAGACATCCCTGCTCCCCCCGGATTCACCTGCGTGGAGTAAACCACCAGAACCCGCGGCCTCTGCTCCTGGCTCCCCGCCCTGCTGGGCCACAGACCCGACTCTCACCAGGGCTGCTCTGGTAAATGCCAGATCACTGGCAAACAAAACTTTCATCCTTAAGGATTTTTCAGCTCCTGCTGTCTGGATTTCCTCTGTGTGACAGAGACCTGGCTGGGTGCTGGTCAGTCCGGTGGTCTTTCTGAACTTTTGCCAGCCGGCTGTTGTTATTCTAACTCCCCATGGACATCAGGTCAAGGAGGAGGAACGCAAAGACTATTTACAAAAATGAGTCCAAATGTAAGCAGTGCTTTCTTTCTTCTTCATTCTCTGACTCGGTTCTGTGTGCTTCATCTACCAACCCCACAAATATATTAAGGATTTTATAAGTGATTTTACTAACTTTTTAGCTGGAATCATGCCTGACGACGGCCACGTTCTCATTACTGCAGGTTTTAATATCCATGTGTGCTGTCCTGATCAGCCTCTAGTGAAGGACTTTTTAAACTTTATTGACTCTTGAACTCGCTACAGTCTGGGTCTGGTTTCAGCACAAGTTAGATGTCATTCTCTCACAGGGTTTGTCTGTGTTTAACCTGGAGATCTGTGAAAATGTGTTTTCTGACCAGATGTCTGTATTATTTGATGTCCGTTTTTCTTGTGCTGAAGTTAAAACTGCAGCTCCTGCTCGGAGCCGTCGGACTTTTAACCCTTCCACTGCTGGTCAGTCCTCTGCTGCTCTCCATCAGCTCTGCACCAGGTTGATGTTACGTCTTTTAGTACGGAGGAGCTCAGTTCTTGGTTTTACTCCTCCTGTCAAACCATCTCTGTAGCTCCATACAAACTCAAACACTTCCTAGCTAAACCTGAGCCTTGGTTTAATGACAGAACTTGTGCAGTCCGACGGGAATACTGAACAGCTGAACGCAGGTGGAAGAAGGACAAGCTACAGGTGTCTGGACATTTTAAAGGACTGCTGACGTCATTACCAGAACACTGTTAAAGAGGCCAAAAAAGAATATCTGTCTAACATTATTTTAATCGTCGTATTTTAAGTCAGTCAGTTCTTGCCATTATCAACACCAGTCTGTCTTCTGGTGTGGCTCCTGTGGATTTTAAACACGCAGTTGTGCAACCTTAAGAAATCTGGTCTTTATCCCTCTGTGTTGGCCAATTATAGACCTATATCTAAACTACCATTCATTTCAAAAATCCTGGAAAAGGTTGTTTTTGCTCAATTAAAATCATTTCTGGTTGAGCATAATAGAGATCTTCCAGTCGCTTTTCAAAACCCTTCATTTAATGACATCCTTGTAGCATCAGATTTTGGGGATCATGTGATTCTTGTCCCACTTAGCTTAACTGCAGCTTTTGATAATGTGGACCACGACATTGTATTATATCGTTTCCAGCATCTTGTGGCCATCTGTGGTTCTGCTCCACACTGGTTAAGGTCCCATCTGTCAGATAGAACCGTTAGCATAAATATTTTGGACTCTGAGTCCTCCTCTGCTCCTCTGGTATGTGGAGTTCCACAGGGCTCAATCTTAGGGCCCCTGCTTTTCTCACTTTATTTACTTCCCCATGGCTCTATTCTCAGAAAGTACGGTATCTCTTTTCATTGTTATGCTGACGACAGCCACATTTATGTAACACTGAAACGTAATGACGACTACTCAATTAGACCCCTACTTGAATGTGTCAATGATGTTAAAAAACTGAAACAAACTGAAGTGATGGTGTTTGGTCCCAGTGGCTCCTGTGAGTACCCCCCACCCACCCACCCATAGTCCTGGGTCCTGGCACTGCATACAAAGCTCACAGTCATCAACCTGGGCTTTAAGATGGACAGTGATTTAAGCTGGACCTTCAAATTGCAAATGTTGTGAGGACCAGCTTTTTCCATCTTAGGCAGCTGGCGAAAGTGAAGCCTGTTCTTTCTAGAGAGCACTTTGAGACTGTAATCCACGCTTTCATTACATCCCGGCTGGATTACTGTAATTCTCTCTATCCTGGAGTTAGCCAGTCATCCCTCTCACGTCTCCAGCTGGTTCAGAATAGAGCTACACGTCTTTCAACTGGTACACGTATGAGAGCAAACACGACACCTGTTTCAGGCGTATGTTCCTGCTCAGTCATTCAGGTCAGCTGATCAGCTGCTCCTAGCTGTGCCAAAATCAAGGCGGAAACTCAGAGGGGACAGAGCTTTTTCAGTTGCTGTCTCTAAAATTCAGAACAGTCTGCCCCTACATATGCCCCAGACATGTCATTACTGTTATGTGACTAATTCTGCATCGGTGGAAATATGTTTTTTTCCTCTCCCTTTCCATAATTTTCTTTTCACATTGTTTATTTTATGAATTTGTTGGCTTCCAGTGTGCATGAACTCACTTTCTCACTTAATAGATCATACTTGCTCACTGTTGGAGCATTCATGCTTACTTCTTGTCCTTCTGTGTGGGGGATCATGTGAAAGCAATAGCTAGTTCATACTCATGTCTGACGAAGGTAACATTTAAAATACTAACATGAACAACCACAAAAAAAAAAAAAAAAAAAAAAAAGACAAAATTGGCAAAAAAATCAGAACTGAGTAATAATACCTGCAGTGTGAATGTAACCTAAGCTAGACCAAAAAGAATTCTACAAAGAGTTCTACAGTATGGCATGAGTTCAGAGACCAATGTATTGCCAATCAAAAAATTTGAGAATCAACATCCAAAATCTGAGAACCCATAATCTGTAACTGAGAGTTCAGTCACCTTTTTTAGTTATATTTACACTTTTTCAGTGATTATTTCCGTTTTGGAAGCACCTTTCTCAGTTGGAGTTTTTGGTTTTTAGCACTGCAGTGTTAATATCAGGGCCTGTGCATTTTTGAGATTAGTTCACAGTTCAATTTGCAAAATCAACCAGAGCTACCTGACAGCTAAGTCTGACGGTAGTCTAGGGATGGGAATCGAAAACTGGTTCTTGTAGAGAACCAGTTCCCAGTGTTTCAATTCCTTGGAATCATTTACCAAATTTGTAAATGATTTCCTTATCAAGTCCAGTTGGCGTGAATGACGTCACCACGCACGTTGTGTAAGCTACACAACGTGCGTGGCGAGTCCAATGCAGCCACCAGTCAACAGTAAACATGGAGCCCAAGCAGCACAAACACTGGAAAGTCTGGTTACGCTTGACTAAAAAAAGAGGACAACAGGGGAACTTGCAATACTTGCAAAGTGGATATTTCACCAAAGGGAGGAAATACTACCAACATGCAGAAACATTTGCGCACCCAGCATGTAATAACTGTTATTGAATGTCGCGTTTTTAGATCCACTCTAGACTAACGTTAGAGATTCATTGGATTTCATTTCATTGTTTTTGTAACTGGCTGACGTAGTTTTATTTTTGAGTGCTCAGCTCATGTCCTTTTAAACTGGAGAACTTTAATTTCTATTAGAAAAAGGTTGGACATTCTCGTGGAATTGCCACAGAATAATTTACGAAGACAATTTTATTATTATTATTGAAATTTTATTTTGGTGATGCTAATTGACCTGTTTGTTGTCCTTTTTTTCCTAATGAGAATCGATAAGGGAATCAATAAAGAACCGAATCGTTAAGCAGAATCAAAAATGGAATTGGAATCGTTCCCATCCCTACGGAGTCTTCAGTTTTCACCAACACAATCGGTAAAGCTCTTTGTTCAAAGAAAGAGACAAATAGGAAAACAGAAAAGTCCCAAACTAAAGTCCATGGAGTTCAGAGACGAGCTAGCTTGTCAGAGGGCTGTTTGCTGACCGGGTCAGACAAGTCTTCATGATTTCAGTTTTTTTTATTTTTTTATTTATTTTTTATTCTTACTGTGAATATTGCTTTGGAATCTTGCAGTATAGCTTTTTGGTGCCCGGGGCGAACACTGGTTACGCCCAGGCCAGACAGAATTTGGCCCGAGCCAGGCACATATATTTTGATTGACAGCTTTTTAAAAGCCTGAACCCATTTACAACCCGACATTATTCAGAAGTGCACACACACAGCTCTTCTGACTTTTGTCAAGGATGAATCATTTCTACATGTCGCATCTTCTCCATTTCTCAGAACTCACTGGCTCATTATTCTCATTCTGCCCATGGTCAGAACTTTTCCACACCTCAGGCTTTGCTTTCTTTGGCCCCCAACAATGCCACCCTGGGTAACCGCCTATGAGGACTCAACCTTTAGTGTATTCATGTATTCCCACTCACAATTTCAGTGCAGTTAATATCTGAAAGAATACAACTCCAGAATATGAAATAGGCATGGCATAAAAAGAAATGTGAATGTCTGCAACCTTTACTTAGAAAGAGGTGGGATGATGCTGTCATGGGGGTGTGGGGCTGTAAGTTGGGGGTATCCTTACTCTTCAACTTGCAAGATCTCAAAATGTCAACATTTAAAAATCAAACTTAGAACACCAGACATGGTTGCTATGGTTATTAACAGGGAAGCTGAGAGGAAGTGATGATAAGCTGTGGTCACGCTGCCAAGTCAGCTTCAGATAGCTTCTTCCAGTGTTGGCAATCTGTCCTCAACTGTCATTAGACATGCAGATAATAATTTTCTCAGTGTAAGACTACTAGACAATGAAGGGGGAGGCTGCCTTTCTCTGCCTTGTCCATACTTAGACATGAAGGGCAAGTAATCAATTAAAGCTGCAAGCAGCGTTGAACGGGCCCAGGCACCCATCTCCACCACCCCCAGGTGGCACCACCTTTCCCATGTGGACACATTTTCCTCCCTAGTGCTCTTGTTCTCTGTTGTCTCTTTATATACCTTTCCTGTCCTGATGACTAAACAATGGAGTGATAACACAGACTGAGACTGTCGACTCTCATTATGTAACTCATGAAAGTCTATTTGGTTTTTGAATGAAATATCAGAAAGCATCTGAACTACGATACAACCTGTACATGTAAATTTATTTTGACCTTATCTAAACTTTTTAATGCAAATGTCCAACTGTCTATCGGCGCTTTTTTCATACCATGCTGTTCTCTCATAAGGAGATACACCACAAAGAAATCACGTCTCAAAAAGATAAGCATTTGCTTCTGCCTATTCCTTTTTTTGGTTATGAATTTTGATTATTGTGTTTTTGTTTTTTTTCTATTGATTTCTATAATACAAAACAGTTATCTATCTATCTCTGATCCTCGAATTGACCACTAAATGTTCTGATTCTATGATAGTTTGCAATTAAACGGTCGTCTTCATCATGCTGTTCACATTTAAGCATCATGAAACTAAGATGACAACAATCGATCAGCAGTCTTCTTTTCCTTTAAGTTGTTCCCTTTAGGGTCTCCAAGATGAATCATTTGTCTCCACCTATCTTCTGCATCCTCTTCTCTCACACCATGTAACTTCATGTCCTCTTTCCATTTAGAAATCTTCTCTTTGGTCTGTCTCTATAGGCCTCAGGCCTTGAAGCTCCAACTTCATCATCCATCTACCAATGTATTCACTGTCCCTCCTCTGTACATGTCAAAACCATCTCAGTTTGTTCTCTCTTACTCTCTCTCCTAAACATCTAACATCTGCTGGTCCCTCTGATGTAGTCATTTCTGATCCTATCCATCCTCATCATTCCCAAAGAGAACCTCAACATTTTAATCTCTGTTACCTCCAACTCTGCCTCCTGTTTTTTCCTCAGTGGTACAGTCTCTAAACCATACAACATTGCTGGTCGTCTTGTACACCTTTCCTTTCTCCTTTCTCATACTCTTCATTTGATACTTTTCTCCTCCCATTCCAACCTGCTTGAACGTGCTCCTTTTTTCCACACTCTCCATTTACTCATGCACAAAGACTTGCATGAATTTATTTCAGAATTTTTCCATGGAAATATGCAGAAACAAGTGGAAAAAGAGAAATTTCACCAAAGCTGAAGTTGAGGCCAGGAAAAAAAAAAAAAAAAAAGAGTGGTAATGTGATTTAGTTTGCAATGGGCTCAGAAAAAAGAAGTGAGCCATAAAGGTGGAGGTGGAAAGCTGCGAAAGCTGCTCTGCACCAAGAAAAAATAGTCAGGGACAGGTGGTGGATCGGGGTTGATGATCTCACTTAAATGCATCACCCACCAGAAACCTCCCATCCTGTACCCTACCAGCTTGCAGCCTCATCGCCACACTGTAGAATTTATGAGTCATGGTTGACAAAGCTTTAAAATGTTTAGTTTACAATTACTTTTTACCTTATTTTATTTTTTTTGTCACACCTGTCTGTGTGCTACAGAGGACAGGTAAAGAGGTGATGCTAAGCTGCTACACCTGAGTGTGTCTAGTTTTTTCACAGTTGGAGGAATATAGCTTCACTGTCTTGTCATAACGATGTGTATTATTATATTAGAAGCTTGAATCTTTGTAACTCCGCTCCTCCCTCGCTCCCCACTCCGCTCCGCTCATATGCTCTGGCATGAACGACCAGTTCCCCTAAGAGATCCCTAAGTGTCGCAGGGTCCTGTTCCCGATCCAGAGGAGGTTCATGGCGGGCAGCAAACAGGTGGTCGTCTCTGTGGACAAGTTTTATGTTAACGGCTGTACCACAACAAGAACAATACTCCCTGGCTCTACTGAACTCCAGATATGTATAAATTATACCTTATTTTCTCTCTTACTGGCGGTGATTAATATATCTACCTAAGTCATTCATGCTCATGTTAATTTGATAATAATTACTACACTGTCTCAAACACACAGTACACTCTGGTGGTTATGTTTTCACTTGGGATTGTTTTTTTCCCCCTTTTTCACTTTTCCTTTTTTATCCTCTCTCTTCTTTTTCTTTTTGTTATGCCCCAACCTGCTTCATTTTCCTTTATTTCAAAATATTGGTATAAACACACACGCCACTTATACAGAATTACATGGCACACACATGCATCAGCACACACTGGCGGTACATGCATTTGGGGGGTGTCTGTGTGTCGGGTGTCTCTGCGTGTGTGTGCATGTGCTGCAAGCATACACGTGCAGTGCATATGCATGCATGCTTTCGTGGTAATGTCTGGCATCTGGCTGCACATATATTCACATGCAGCACACACACACTTACATATAACATTCACTTCAACAGTCTGACCATGAACACATCAAGGTTTGTTACTTGGTATGTGCTTGGAGCTGGTTCCAGGGAGAAGAGATTAAAACTCTTTAATCAACTAAAAGATTTGCAGGCAGACATTGTCTTATTACAGGAGACTCATCTAGCTAGAACAACAGTGGACACATTCATTACAGCACAGTTTCCTCATGTGTTCTCAGCCTGTTACAACTCTAGACAAAGATATGTGGCTATTCACATAAACAGGAATGTACATTTTACTGTAAAAGGTACAAATGTTGATCCAGAGGGTAGATTTATAATATTAGTTTCATATTAAACAAAATATGAAGTTATGTATTGCGAATATATTTTGTCCAAATGTTAACGACTCCTCATTTTTTCACCTCACTCTGACCACCTAGACAACACTGTCATCGTAGGAGGGAACCTCAACCTGGTACTGGACTCTTGAGTGGACAGGTTCAGTAACACAGGTAGTCACAGGAATTGACAGTCCACAAATATTGTTAAGCAATATATGAATGATCTTGGTCTTTGTGATGCATGGTGTTCTCACTACCCTACTCCCAGGGATTATACCTTCTTCTCACCGGTTCACCACTCATATTCCAGGCTAGATTACTCTTTAGTCGGAAGCTCTCTGATGAGTGATATTTCAGAAACCAAAATCCAGCATATCACTATCAGTAATTATGCACCAGTTTCTTTCACTCTCATGAAAAAGGGAATCACACTGCAATCCAGAAACTGGAGAGTTGATACATCATTACTTAAAGACCCTGATTTTAATAACTTCTCTAAAAGAGAATGGGACATATATTCGCAAAACAATGACCAACCAGAAACGTCAGCAAGCAGGAAAAGGCAAAATAATTTATTTTTCTTCATCCATCCATTATCTATACCCGCTATGTCCTGTGCAGGGTCACGGGGGTCTGCCGGAGCCTATCCCAGCTCTCTCTGAAGGAAAGGCAGGGGTACACCCTGGACAGGTCGCCAGTCCATTGCAGGGCACTTGGAGACATACACCCATTCACACACTCACTCATACCTAGGGGCAATTTAGTAACACCAATTAACCCAACAAGCATGTCTTTGGACTGTGAACCCACGCAAGTGCGGGGAGAACATCCAAACTCCACACAGAAAGGCCCCTGTGGAGGCTTGATCCAGGAACCTTCTTGCTGTGAGGCAACAGTGCTAACCACCAGCCACCGTGCTGCTCTGTTTTTCTTCAAATAAGAAAAAGAAAGAAAACTGAAAAATAGCAGCATTTGAATGTGAAATTAAAGCACTAGAGTACCGTGCCTCTGCAGATGAACACATCTGAATAAGGAAAACTAGGATAGAGTTTAAAAAAAAAAAAAATGATATGGAAACACAGTTTCTAGTACAAAGACTTTGTTTAGAGAACTTTGAACATGCCAAAAGATCAGGAAGATATCTAGCAAATCAATTAAAATTGAACAAGTAAAAGAACAACTATAACATCCATTAAGGATCCATCACAGCAGACCACCCATGATGCCTGTACAATAAATTCCATCTTCAGGAATTTTTACTGTAAATTATATTCATCGCAAATTGATCCACCAGACAAAAC
This sequence comes from Arrhamphus sclerolepis, assembly GCA_037176975.1. Lineage (NCBI taxonomy): Eukaryota > Metazoa > Chordata > Actinopteri > Beloniformes > Hemiramphidae > Arrhamphus > Arrhamphus sclerolepis. The sequence goes on along the minus strand of JBAMYA010060211.1, from coordinate 9,790 downwards.
CATTGCCCAGTTTCAGAAATATCAGCCTGTCAAAATTACATCAGGAGCAGGTTATGAATTTAGATTCACCTCTCTTAATAGAAGAACTTCATGAAGCTCTCCAACATATGCCCAATAATAAAGCTCAGTCCAGATGGCTTTCTAGCAGAATTTTACAAAGAATGTTGGACTACATTAACACCAACATTTCATAAAATGATGTTACCCATGTCCTGCGATAGAGTGGCGACCTGTCCAGGGTGTACCCCTGTCTTTTGCCCAAAGAGAGGTGGGATAGGCTCCGGGAGACCCCCATGACCCCGTACACGAATAAACGGGTTTAGATTATGATGGATGGATGGATCTTAAACATTAAGGAGAATAACAGATTACCCCACCAAATGAACTCCGCTAATATCAGCCTCCTATTAAAACCAGACAAAAATACTATGCTTCCATCCAGCTACCGCCCCATATCCCTCATTAATGTAGATCTCAAAATAATCTGCAAAGCTTTTACTAAATGTTTAGAAAAAAATAACCAATTTTATTATATACCTGGACCAAACGGGTTTTATTAAGGGTAGACAGTCTTCCACTAATACACACACGCTAATTGATATTATAGACTATTCTAATATTAATAAATTGGAAACAACAATTATATCTCTAGATGCAAAAAAAAGCATTTGATTGGGTAAAGTGAAAATTTTTACTGGCAACTTTGCATTAATTTGGATTTGAATCATCATTAATTGATTTGATAAAGAGATTGCATAACTCTCCCAAGGCATGTGTGATGACAAATGATCAAACTTCTACAAGCTTCGACTTGCAGAGAGGCACTAGACAGGATTGTTCACTTCTCCTTCACTGTTTTCAATATTTATTGGACCTTTAGCAGCTTCTTTCAGGCAAAATAAGAATATTAAGGGAATACAATAAAAAACAAACAAAAAAAAAGAACATAAGATAAGTCTTTAGGCCGATGATGTATTACTCTTCCTCCAGAACTCACAATCTTCATTCTCACAGATAATTACATTTATGGATGGATTTTCATCAATATCTGACTATTCTATCAACTGGTCTAAATCCACATTTCTGTGTATTAACTGCAATTTCCAGAATACATCCACTACTACGTTATAGTCAGGAAACATCAGATATTTAGTGATAAACATCTCCCCTAGACTGTCAGAGCTAACAAAATTAAGCTATGTTCACCTCTTAAAGACAGTAGAAGATGATCTCACTGACTTGTTGGAATTCTCTCCCCATTTCACTCATGAGGATAATCGCCTGGATTAAGATGACGGTCTTACCAAAAATAAATTATCTTTTCTCAAACCACCCCCTTCATGGTTTAACTCACTGGACTCATACATATCAAAATTTCTCTGGAGAAACAAACCACCACATATTAGCTTAAAAACATTACAAAAAACAAGACTGTGGAGGTTTGGACTTACCCAACTTCCAATACTACTTTTTAGCCATTACGTTACAGTATATTTTACAATGGTGCAAAGCTCACCTACTAGATAAACCATGGCTGGACTCAGAACAAGTATTTTGCAATGAATTGGAAATTTCATTCTTACCATTCATCAGTCAAAATATTACGTATCATAAATGCTTTAAAAGTATCATCAGTAGCTCCTCTCTGACAGCCTGCTGGGACTTTCTTAAAAGAACCAAAGTTTCACTCTTTCCATGTAATCGTACACCCATCTGGAACAACCCAGACATCCTGCAAAAAAATAAAAAGATGCTGAACTTCAATCGGTACAGTAACCAAGGAATAAAGTATTTAGATCATATAATCATAAACAGAAAATTTCTACCCTTTGACACACTCACTGTACAATTTGCGATTAGCTGCAACTTATTTTTAGAATATCAGCAACTCAAGTCCATGATAAGTAAAAAGTATATCAACCAACTAGATACAACTTCCCACTAAGGTGACAGAATTTCTTAACCTGAACACCCCAACATTACTATAAAAACTATATAGACTAATGTCCAAACTAAAAAACTCAAGTCTCTCCTGAATTCAAAATGGGAGGCTGACTTATCCCTTAACACTAGTCAAAACTTCTGATCACAATTATGTTTAAATATTTTCAGCATGACTAAGAATTCAAATTTGCAATTTATACAATACAAAGTCCTCTACAGAACACATTATACAGGACAATGTTCCAGATGGGTCTTGCACACTCTAATATCTGCTCACAGTGCATAGAGAACACACCTGATTGCATGCTTTATAGTTTTGTGCAGCCTTGCAGAAATTCTGGCCTGAGGTATGAGTTGACTTATCAACATGGCTCAATTGCAGAATTCCTGCGTGCCCCACACTATGCATACTAGATCATCTGGGGGACATTAGCAGGGAAACTAACTTGGCTCATATGGCTTATACTGGCTTATGTATCACAAAGAAAACTATTCTTATGAACTGGAAACAAAAAAACTAATCTATGTATTAATCAATTTAGAAATCTTTTGTCAGATAATATCAGTAAGGAGATAATGTCTGCTTCCTCTAAACATCATTTGGCAGAACTGCATTCTCTCTGGTCCCCATTTATGGGCTCCATCACCTAGTGGGGGCGGTTGGAAGGTGATCTTGCTTCTCTGGGGTTTGCGAGTTCACTGGGGGCCCTGAGATGTGGGTTTCTTGTGGTCTTTGAGGGTGGGGGATGGGGCTGGCCATTGTTGGGGAGCTCTGTGCCTGGCCTGGTGGGACTTTGGAGGTATGGCCCCGCAGACTGTGTATCTGTCTTCCCTGTGATCGGCCTGCACTGGGTGGCTGGTGCCTGCCAGGGTCCTGGCCCATCACCGCAGGTTACATGGCTGCCTTCTTCCACAGTCATGGGGGCTCTACCCGGGGCTTCCCTCTGTTGCCTGCTGGGCTGGGGTGGGGCTTGCTGGCAGTGGACTTCCTCCTTTTTCTAATCTGGTTCCCCGTGGAAGCTGCGGGCTACCTGGGTCTGGGGGTCTTCCATGTCTGCATCTGGCCTCTCGGGTGGCATGGTTGTGCCCTCCCCCCTCCACTTTTTGTGCAGTTCAGGTAAAGCCTTAAATACACCTTGCACACACATATACCCTGGTATACACACCCGCTCACTCCAGAGTTTTCATGGGGCAAATAATTACAGTGGTCTTCATTCAGTTTTAGAGACCTGGCATGGTTGCTGTTTTTGTTTCTGCCTGTTTTTGTCTCTTGCTTGTTTTTCTCTTTCTCTTTCAGTGTCTGTCTCCCAATGCCTTGTTTGTCATTTCTTGTCTTTCAGAGTTGCAGCAGATGTTTATCTCCCCACTTCTCTCACCCCCGCTCCTATCTCCTCACTCTATTCACAAAAAAGAGGTTCATACAATGATGAAAAAACTGGCTCTGTGGGCTTCTTGCCTGTTGTTGCCTGTACCTCTGTGTATAAATAAATAAATGAATAAATAAAAAGATAAAATCTTGTCCAGAGCCTGAAATAACCGCGTGGTCAGTTGCCTAGTCGTGCTCAGAGTAAAAGAAGTGCAAGGCAAACATCAAGCTATATTTTGGGGCTATGTGTGAATATATGATACATTGATTAGTATGGAAAGTGTGGTTCGGTGGGTGAGGAGAGAGGGAAGTTGGGTGGTGGGTAGGCACAAAAGCACAGGAAAGGGATGGGTTCACAGGACAGACATCTGTCTAGTCTATGAGAAGATATGATACATTGCTCATCGGGAAGTTGTTTCACATGGGAGGATAAACGCGGGAAGGAGATGTGTACCCACAATAGACATTGTTCAATCTGAAATGTGTGTGTGTTTGTGTCTGTATCAGTGTTGGGATGGTGTGTATGAGGGTATTTTGTCATTAGATGGATTAATGTAATCTGGATAACCATTCATTTCCCATGGTAGTCACTTTTGACCAGGAACACACAGGTGTAACAAGGTTAACTAAAACATTCAAAATTCAATGAAAGTAGTGATCATCACTTTTATGTTCTAGTGCACAGTGTGGAGGATATCATAAAGTCTTGTGACGATCAGGTGTAAAACAGTATTTATGAGTGTCTTAAATCGTAATCCGTCAGATTTGACTCGAACACCACAGGAAGGTTAAACGTGCATGGAAGACCATAGTTCATTTCACTTTTAGTAAATCTGAATGTGAGCATGTAAAATGGCAACTGTTTTGTGCACCACAACTTTAGTACATGAGTCTCCTGGTCTGTTGACCCGAAGTGCTTAAAATCCTTCACCTTGTTTCTGGGTTTCTCTCAATCACACAGGAATGTATCCTGTCTTGCTGCAGCTGGTCTCCAGGGTATACATCCACCTCATGTCCTGCACCACTCTAACATACAGTACTTCTCTGCTACTCCAGACTTCCTCATATAGTACCACAGATCATGGTTTATGGGTCTTGTGTCACATGTTTAGTTTGACATAGGTCTTACATTGTATGCCCTTCCTGACACACCCCTCAGCATTTTTCTGAGCTCAGACACTGGCTTATGACCTCCTGAGGCTGCATTAAGTGGTCCGTAGGTGTTTTACAAAATGCTTAATGTTATGGTTATTATTTTACTTATTTCAGTGAATGTTACCCTATGTTTTATATGCATTCATTCAAAGTGTATTGTTTATTTTTCAGCCCTCGGTTGGTCACTTGTACTCTAGGAATCCTTAAATGAAACTGACTCCATCTGACAATGTTCACTGGCAGCTCACACATCAATTGCTTCATACTTCCTCAGGTCATTGTCAGACAACCCTGTCAAAGTAATACAGTCTGAATCAGTGCTCTGATGGAGAATGGCACACTTTATAAGTTTTGAGTATGTCTTCTGTCAATTGTGAATCCTGTCTTAAAAATGATTTCACCAAAACCTAGACATTATTTTAATCCCAGTATTCAGTATTGCTCAGCACAGCATACTTGTGTAACTTTTTTTTCTTTTTTTACTTGTGTTACTTTAAATCAGTGTTTCTCAAACTGTGAGGTGCAAGATCAGCCCTGGGTGTCCCCAAAACAACAAATCCACCACAGCTGACTAAACAAAACGGTGTATATTGGTATATTTGGACACGTATCTCACTGGTGCAACAAGAAAAAGTTTCAATGCAGTTGAACGTGCGTTCTTCCAAACATTAGGAATTGTTTCTCCAAGTCCTTCCCACATGGAATTCAATTCATCGCCAGATACACGGTGAACTAAAATCTAAAATGTGAGAACCAAAGCCTTGAATCAGAGAATGAAAACTCAGAAATTTTTTTAACCAAGATATTGAATTCTATAAAAAGGAGTTCAATAATTATTGACATTTTTTTTTAAATTGAAAGTGAGAACAGAAGCAACTCAATGGAGGAAGATGGTTCGAACAGGCACAGTTTAAAAGCTAATCGAAAAAAGTATAACAAAGAAAGATGATTCCTCTCTTATTTAGCCTATAAAATTTGATTTACTGGTTACAGATTCAGGGATTTTGATCCATAATATATTTGATTCTAAATTGCAATATCCAAGAAATGGCAATGCTGTTTTTTCAACCATCAACAATTTGCTTAATGTAGAAACATGAGCTTTAGGGTAACACTTTCTCAATAAAACAATTTGTCTGAAAATATAAAATCATGCACAAAATATTGCAACACAGCCTATGACAGTGACAGCTTTGGCAGAACCAGAAAGAAGCGGGGACCTCAGGATTTTCTTGGTCCATGATAATAACAGCCATTTTCAATCTCTAAGAGCAATCCTATATAAACTCTTTGACAACAGTTTCCTGAATGAGCAACTACAAATTCATTGCTATAAAGTTGCCATCTGAATTCCATAAATTTGTTGCTCAAATGTTCCTGTCTAATGTTGTAGTAAGGTGTCCTGGATCGACCGTGACTCATAATCCTACAAGTAAGTGGTGATGAGCCTCTACCTGGTTGGGGGCAGGATGTGGGTGATGTGATCTGGTGAGTGATGTGTTTAAAGTTAAAATCATTGTAGAATGCAGCTTTAAAAGTTCATTTAATAGTCCATCAAGTGATAATGGCTATCCACCAAAGATGTGGCTGTTAACCCTCCTCGCCGACCCACTGATTGATACAGAGTGCAGATACAATGATATTGTCATACTTGGGCAGCTGTAGAGTGATTGTGCAGTTTTAAAGTTGGGGTCCTGCCTTGACTGGACTGTCGGGGTGCTCTTGTATCAGGTGTGTTGCATGTGGTGTCCTACACAATATCACGCAAATGGTGTGAGATCATCCACTACCCGTTCTGAACAAATTTTCTTTGGTGTGACTCACTTATTTTATTCCTTGTGCCCACCGCATTGATGGATTACACCATACATCACCACTCTATTTTATTTATACCAGACGATAAAGTGCCAACTAAAAAAATTTTCCTCGCCTCGTCTTCAATTGTGGTGAAATTTCTCTTTTTTCTGCTTGTTTTTGCCACTTTCTTTGTTTGGATCAGAAGTTACCCATGTCTGTTGAAACTCGTGTTTAAATTGGTCTACTTGAGGGAGGAGACAGCGTGGACTGTTCTGCTCCTGCATGCGCTGATTGTGACGTGCTAATAGAATGTCTGTAGATTCATTCAACGCAAGGGTTAGTACAGCTGAATTTTTTATTTATTTATTTTTTTTGTGTGTGTGTGTAGGCAGACTTCCATGGAAAGATTTAAAATGAAATCCACGCAAGTAGTTCTACATGAGGTCTCTGGAAAATCAGCTCACTGAAAAAGTGAAAGACACATGGATGAGGCTGGTAGCAATAAAGACTCTGCTTATTGCTTATATTTGCTATGTCACATCAGAGACGCTCAATAAGGATTTATTGTTTTATAAGTATGTCACAAGGAGGGCAAGTGCAGATGAGCGCTTCAGTATCATTGATGGATACCTAACACACCATGGGCTAAAATGGGAGAACTGTGTGGGAGTTTGCACGGATGGAGCACAGACTGTAGCAGAAAAAAAATTAAGGACTGAATGCACTGATGAAGACGGTCTCACCAAATGCACAGTGCATATATTATATCATACATGGACAATACTAGTAGATGAGTCCAGATTAAACAATGTTTTGACTGATGTTACTGGCATAGTCAGTTTCATTAAGACAAACCCATGAAAGAAAGACTTTTCTTTACAGTATGTGAGGAGATGGGAGATGGACATTCTGCTATACTGTTACACAGTGAAGCACGGCAGCTCTCATGAGGGAGTTATTGTGAATGTTTGAACTCCGAGAGAAAATTCTGATTTTTCTGGATGAGGAAAACATCAACAAACTTTCTGAGTTTAATGATGAACAATTTATGATGATACTGACATATCTCTGCAACATATTTGGAAAGCGGAATGACTTAAATTGCTTGTCATGTTATAGTCCACTTCATGAGACCAGACTACCTCCTGTCAAAGTGTTGTAGACACTTTTTGAAAAATACCCTGAGAAGAACCAAAACTATTTATAACTAATCTCAGATTTTGTCATTTGTCCCTTCTTAATATTTTATAGAGATTCTTATCAGATACTGAAAATGTATCATCTCACCCCTTGAAGGCACTGTATATAAACTGACAGAAACATTATCAGCTGTTTGAAAGTGATGCTAGATCTAGATATAAAATTATTTGTGTCTGTAATGTTTCTATATTTTGTTGTTGTGGAAATTCCAGGAATAAAAAACAGTACAAAAACATTGGATCAGAACTGTATTTTTTTTTCTTTTTGTTCTTATTTTTTTTCTTTTTTTATGATTGGGGGATTTGGAGGACCCAAATTCAGGAGGAAGGAAAATACAATACAATACATGGGCAGGAGCTGATAAGGTGCCGGTGCAAACAATTAGACCAGATGGGTCCATGAGAAGTCAAACAGAATGCAGGACAGAAGCTGTTTCTCAGTATACGTAGTTGTCTGTACTTGTGAAATGTCACCAGTCTCAGGTGAAGTATTGTTCCCATTCTCAAGTCTGCACCCAGTAGAGTCCAGTAGAGATACCTGGATGTGTTCTTGCTCCACCCATTTTTATCAAGGATGCATCCAGTGTTGACTTATGCAGACTTGAGACAGCAAAGTATCCCAGAATCCATTCGCAGGCAGCAGTAACAGCAAAGAGAAAAGAGTAAAAAAGAATGTTATAACTTTCTCATTTTGAAAACAAATGTAACTTTAAGATGTTACCATGTGAAAATACAAGTTTAACTACAAATGTGTGGTTAATCGATCGAGATAGAGCCTAAAAAAGTTCCTCCAACATTTTCAGGCTTTTTTTCTTTTTATCCTTATGCATAACACATTATAACACATGTATAAGACATTTATAACATTAACATTTAAAATTTAAGACCGTTTATTCTATGCTAAGTTAAATCATAAATGTTTATGAATATGTATTAGCCTACTAAGTTAGGATAAACATGAGACTTGTGCTCCAAAAAAGTGAGTCAAAGACATTGACACAAACTAACCTGTGAGCAGCAAGAACTGACATGTCTTTGGATCTTCAGGTTGGAACATCTCTTCATTAGTGTTTCCTTTTGTTCATCCTAAAGCACCTCCAGGAGGCTAAACATTTTGTTTCTGGTGTCTCACTGCCCTAATGCCAGCTCTCACTGCTTCCCACCAACACAACAACCTACATCACTTCAACTACAAAATGGCTACCTCCAATATCCTGCCTAAAAAAAAAGTCCACACTTCCCTAAATAATATATTATAATATATTATTGATATCCTTTGAACTGTGGTTTTCTACCTGTCACAGGACTTCCACCCCTGCTCTCGCTGACTCGTATTTTTCGAATTGAATTTGTAGCTAATTTTCTGGTCGTAGCAAAGCTGTTAGGACTCACCAATGGTGCCATGGGTTGCTAGCCCCTAATAGCACCTACTAGCTGAGCTGCGATGTTATCAAGTACACTCCTGTTCCAGTTGCAGAAAGTCTTAACTGTGTCCTCCTGTCCTTGAAAGATCATACTTGCCATCTAGGACTTGGGCAAATGCACTTTAAAAGTGCACAATTGAGAAATGCCCTTTCAAAGTAAAACAGGAAATAAAGTTAACAGTAACAGAAAAGCACATAAGACAAGAAAAGCTGACAAAACTCAACCAAGAAGAAAACCCTGAAGGTGTAATAGATTAAAATAAAATAAAATAAAATGAAATAAAATATTGTTGAACTGAATTTGAATGAAACCAAAATGGCTTATTTTTGTCACTCATCAAAATAAAAGATACTCATCAGCTTGGAATAACCTTCTAAACAAACTATAGAGGGTATGCACATGACGTCACAGCCAGCAGAAGTAACTGCGGTTACGTCCACTGAGTGGCAGAAAGAAGGTGAGTGGCAGCGTTGGCTTAAATACCATCTAGACTAAAGGACAATGTACAAAAATGGGGAAGTGCACGGGGGTGTAGCGGGTATTGGAGTCGCCTCACAGCTAGAAGGCAGGGGATGTTGTGGGTGCTGGAGGCGTGTTTGCTTCCCCATATCATCAGCACCCATACCCTGGGTGGGGTTGGCAAAAGGGCCTTTCTGGTGGAGTTTGCATGTTCTTCCTGTGTTCACTTGGGTAACTAATGTGAACTACCCTTACAAAAACATGCAGCAGTCCTGGGCTATACACTGCCTCCCCTGGCCAACCGGGGCGCTCGAGGGGGTGGGGAGGACCTGGCTGGAATAATGTGATCATTCCACGTGGTACATCAGGCTGGGGAAACTCCTCCCCTTGGGTGTAAAGAAGGACCTGCTCACTATTCAGGTATCGAAGGAGACCTGAGCTCAAT
>JBAMYA010060204.1:0-28324 GCA_037176975.1 Arrhamphus sclerolepis | reverse complement strand
CGATCTTGAAAGAAAAGATAGAAAATCAAGCAGAAAAAGGTAGATATGTTAATATCAATGGGAGTTACCTACCTGGATGACAAGATATCGCTGAGGATCACGAGCCATACGGGTGAACTCTGCAGCAAGCTCCTTGAACTTGGGTCGACTGTCTGCGTCAATCATCCAGCCTGAAAAATGTGTTTGTCTCAGTTACTAAACATTGCCATTCAAAAGATACATTCAGTAAAAATATCAATGCTTAATTGTTGGCTGCATTATGTCTTTCCTTATTGATTGACACTGACTTTAAATTTGACCCTGTACCAGTGTTCTAAGTTATTCTATGTTCTTTCTTTCTCAGCAGCTCCCACCAACACAAGTTAAGATCCAGTTATTTCCTGACACTGTAAACCTGCAGTGAAGGCATATAATTGGGATGAGCAGTATCTGTGGTATGCGTCAGCGGTAATCAGGCAGTGCAATTCAGTAGTCCTCAAACTTTGCTTTGAGGGGTTCCTCCTACGCAGATTGCATCAAATATGCATATTATAATCTCTTCTGTTATATTTACATAAATGCATCCATGATAACCTGACTTTCATACAATCCTTTCAGCTTAACATGCATTTTCTTTATTTTAAAAACATATACATGCATCTTACATTAACTCAACATGAACAGCTTCATAGAAGTGAGACTAAGAAATGTAAAGGACACTAATCTTGTAACACAGCACCCTTCTGTATGCATCTTTTTCATAATTTCCCCTAACAAATGAATTCAGCTGCACCAAAGTATGTAGATTTAGATGAAAACATTTACAAAACAATTGATATCATTATCGTATATCATTTAATATTTGAAAAGAAAACATATCTATCCAAACTCATCAATGTACAACCATGAAACACTGGTAACAAAATCTCATACATCTACAGGCATCTTAAAATTAAACAATTTTCTATTATACTTTCCTATTTACATTTCTATTTGTTCCATGATGAGTAATTACAGTGCATTACAAGTATTCTCTATTTCAATCACATTTTCCAATTAAAATATCCATGCTGCTTCATCACTAAAATGACCATATGGAGCAATGTACTCTTCTGCCAATTTCCTAGTAAACACAAGGGTACAACACTAAAGCAATCATGTGATCTGGCTTCGGTTAGTCTGTGAGCCCATCCAGGGAAATAAGACTGAAAGAAAGAGGTGAGGCTTTGCAGTCCACAGGCACAGGTCAAATCAATTCTAGATGCAAAACTGCTCATGTTTTATCTTGCTGCACGTTTTCTATTAAGCAGGGACTGATGATACTGATTATGAGGAAGCACATACGTGTATTTTTTTTAAGAGTGTGAGTTCCATATGTGCAGTAGTGCAAAAAGAAAGCAGGTGGAAGTCAGGTGATGGTGGCTCTGCTATAACTGTGCCCACTTGCCAGATTGGCGCCAGTTCAGGGTAACAGTAAAAGCCAAGGTGGCAGTGACAGCCAGAGGCTGTGGCTCGCAGCGCAAAGGACAAAGTTGGGGTGACGTTGGCAAAAGGTGCCAAAGGTTTTTTCTGCCACCTGATTGCATGAAACCAGTTACCAACTAGCAAATACTGAGCTAATGCAAGTGTTCAAATCTGCAAATAATTTCCAGGTAGAAGCCTTCCAAAACGCTAATGTACAATTCCCCACTATTATAAACCATTAAAAAAATAATGTAGAAGAGAAAAAAAAGGGTCCTTTTCAGTCTTAAAATATTCCAAGCTTATACTGTACATAATGTTTGTAGTAAACACAGCTGCACAGGTGTGGTCTGTTTCTTTTTTCTTTTCTTTTTCTGAATCCGGTCCAAAAATTTAGTCTGCAAATTACCATTACATGATTGCACCCAAAATAAAAAAGAAGTCACGACAGGAGAAGACTGAAATGTTACATAACATAAAACTGATGGGTAAGAAATGAAGAAAACAAGACGAAACTAAATAAAAGTTTCTTGGGTACTTCTGCTTCCTGCAGATACAGCTGATGTTCCAGTGAGGAATTGCTTCAGAACACACGGCATATAACACACAGTATGTGCAAACTTAGTTTTTAATTACTTTTTACACTAAAAGCCATCCATTTTTTATGTCTAAGAAAATTGTTTGTGTTGCTGCATTAAGATCAAAATGGGCTTCTGTTCCATGAAGCTCTACATACACTTGACCATGACCATGTAGACATCAATGGTGCAGATGGGTGGCTGTGGAAGACGCTCTCCTTTTTCCAGCAGATCTGGAATATCTCTGGTGGAAATTCCATCATATGGTTTCCCTCCAAAGGTCATCAGTTCCCATATGGTCACACCTTAAAAGAAGAAAGAGAAATATTACGTCTAGAAAGCAGACTGTTCTGTTCAGTTTACACTGAAGAGAAGAACAGAGAAAAGTACGCCTGCATAGTAAAAAAAAAGAGCAAAGAAAAGATGACTTGAGTGTGAAGAGAGTAAAGAGGTAAAGAAGTGAGGAAAGCTAATATAGAATATGTTGAAGAAGTGATGAGTATAAGGACTCTTATACACCAATTTAACAATCAGTTGTTGGGAACACCACAAGTGTTGCTGAGTATATTTTTTGAAAATGCAAGAAAATTATTGAAACATGCTGTTTGGGCTTATTAGCATTGGGTCTATCATTGACAGAGGCAATTGTTCAACAAGTGACATTAAATGATATTTTTAACACTGAAATGCTTCATAAAAACATATGTAAAAAAAAAATGCAGAGAACACATTATTACTTTTTTTCTTTAGTGCTTCAAATTATATATGTGGGTGTCTAAAGTGACTATCAGCTTAAATTAAAAATAAGTTAATTACTTAAAAATTAATAATAATAAAAATAAATAATAAAATTAATAATAATGAAAACAAGTCGCTCCGTTTGGGACCACCTAAGTCCCAAAGTGAGGCGGCACAGCAGGGGGTCCTTCATCGCAGGCACTGGTTTTGGTGTATAAAAGCTCTGAAGTGTTGGAGAAAAACAGACACAGAATAATTGAAGAGAGAGAATAAAATAAAGCAAAAAACAAAAACAAAACAGAACCAAAAACATCATAAAAAATAAACCAAAAGATAAGAGATGAAAGAGATCATGGGATATAAATCAAAGTGGAGGAGAATATAAAACTGGATCTCAAGACAAAACTAAATGAACACAGTTTGATAGGTGGTTGAGAGAACTACTGTCTACAACCGATGATCATAGGCTAGTTTAAACTTACACACCAACAGACTTGTACCAGTGGTTAAAATACAATCTTTCTGATGCCAGTTGGGAGAAAAGGAAGCAAAACTAGTAAATAAGTATTATCTTTTTAAGCACCTCAGACAGGAGTTACGCAGTACTTTACAATAAAATACAACAGTAGATTAGCAATTAGGGACAGTTAAAACCAACAAATACAAACTTAAAGAAACATTTAAAAAGAAATTAAAAAGCCTGAGTAGAAATATTGTTTTTTGTTGTTTTCGTACAATTAAGAGCTTTAAAGGTTAAAATAATAAGATTAAAAATGATTTTTAAACTGACTGGAAGCCAGTGTTTTGAAAATCAGAGGGATGTCGTCTCACTTCCTGGAGTTAGATAAAAGATGTGCAGCTGCATTTTGAACAGACTGCAGAGGTAGGTAAAGAGTGAATTCCAGTAGTACAGCTGTGAAGAAATAAATGCATGAATAATATATTCCATTTCTGCCAAAGAAACAACCTGCCCTAGCTCTGCAGTATTTCTTAAATGGTCAGTTGCTGAACATGTGCATCTAAGGACAGTTAATGTTCAAAATGACCTAAGGTTTCACACACTTGATTTTGCAAAAGATCCAACAGACCCAAGCGTCTGTTTAATGGATGGGATGAAGCTGTCAAGAGCAGGAGCAAAAATAATAGTTTCAGTTTTCCAAGAATTTAACTGTAAAACGTTTGCAGCTAACTAGGACTTGGTAGCAGTAAAGAAGAATTTAACTCCTTAAGAGGACATTAAGACTGAAAGAGCAAAAAATATGGATATTATCAACATAAAGATACTAAGAAATGTTACAAAACATTGCAATTAAGTGACCAAGAGACAACATATACAAAGTAAATAAAACATGTCTAAGGACAGATCCTTGTGGAACACCACAAAACAGGCAGTATCTGATAAAAAAAAGTGTTTCATGAACACAGAAATGCTCCTGACAACAAGACAGGATCTGAACCAGTCTAGGGCAGGCCCACAAACACCCACCATTATGAGTAATCTGTCTAACAAGATGCCGTGATCAACGGTGTCAGAATCAGCTGCCAGCAAGACACCAAAATTAACTCTGCTTGCTGCTCTCCCCTGACTGCCAAAAAACAAACAAACAAACAAACAAAAAAGACAAAAAAAAAACAACAACAACAAAAACAACAACAAACAAAAAAAAAAACAACAACCCCAAACTCTCCAGTTTGGGATCTCGCCTACAGTCACATAGTTTGAAGCTCGTCCCTCATAAAGAGTGGGGTTTCTGAGAGTGCAGCACCTTTGTAAAATAACTTAAGGGAGTAGATCACAACATTTTCTCTTTAAATTGTGCAAGTAGCTAAATAATTTTCTCTCTTTTGTCAATTCTGTGATAGTGAAAAGTTCTCTTATTTGAAATTCTGATGTGTGTATCTATCTGTCTATCTGTAAATGATTTGTTAAACATATCAGGGGCATTGTGGGGGTTCAATACCTTGCCAAAGGACACTTTGACATCTAGCAAGGCTCAAACCACCAACTTTCAGGTTGGAGGATGACTTAATCTACTTACTGATCCATGACTGCCTCTTTTTTCGCCTGGAAAAGCTTAATGGAACTCTTAAATCAGAAACTACAGACTCCTGCCGCAGTCATTTCTCACCACATCCTCCTGAGGAGGTCTGCCAGTGCCTGGTGCATTTTGAAATGTATGATAAGACTCTAAGGATGCCCTCAGTCTTTCAAAATCAAACCAAAAATCAGTTTTTTTTTTCCAAAGACATCACAAGGAGAAAATGTCAGCACTGATTCTGATGTGACAATTGGATTTCAAACATTTGATTACCCAGACCTAATAAAACACATTTCTGTTTCATCAGATGACATGACAGTTTTGGTAAACCACTTTGTTTTAGTAATTTTAGGGGCACTTTCACATGGCAATCCATTCCTTGGCCAAGCACAATTCACCGCAAATAGCTGATCTGTTTGGCTGTGTGACCAACCAAGAAACTGTCCTAGTGTTATTTTTTTTTCCTTTTTTTCTTTTAACTATTTACATACATATTAATGGTTGGTGCTAACGTTTTCTCTAAGTCAGATATATGCTCTTTGTAGCAGATGTTACTTTTTCTGTGCAGAGGTGTGAGTGAAAGTCAACATGTTCCTCACCAGCATTCTTTGATAGTCTGATGACGTATTTTATCAACAGCTAACATCCCGATTCTGTCAGAGATCTAAACTCACCAATGGTGAGGCACAAAAGGACAAAGACAGAAGCACAGTGATAGTGTGGTATGTAGTACAGTGATGCATGTGGTGTTTGTGGTGTGTGTAAATGTTTGTGTGTTGGTTTGTGTTGTGATGTTTGATGCAGTCATCCCCCTCCACACCAAAAACTAAGCAGCCCAGCAGCCAAACATGAAGCAGTGATGTTGGCCTTAAACACTAGCTCAGCATCAACCAGTGAGCTCAACCAGAACGACTGACTGGATCATAGCTGGAGTCGGTGTGTGTGCTTTGCTGTCCGAGTGCACTCATATAGGACAATCCATGCTGTGGCCAACCATGATCCACCCCTAAAGCCTGGTTTGTTTGGCTGGTGTGAGTGTCTAACAAGGCTGGGGATGGCTGAGGCTGCATATGCACATATATACAAGTGTCCATCATGCTTAAGTATTATTAAGACTGGAGAACTGTAAGTGTGGACCACCAGGGAAATCAAAAGGAAGGTTCAATTGTGCCTGGAAATGGCATTTTACAAATTTAGCATATAAAAGTCTAAAAACACCATCATGAGTCTGGAGATATAAACCACTTTTGTTAATAGTCCAAAAAAGAAATTAAACTTACCATAACTCCAAACATCACTCTGATGGGTAAACTTCCTGTAATGGATACATTCCAGGGCCATCCATTTAATGGGCATCTGCCATATAGAAGCATAGCATGTCAGTGTAATATATACTTACATGTGATATTTATTATGAAAAACAAAACAAAAGAACTTGACAATAACCTTTTTTTTTAACTAAGGTAGATGGCAACAGAGCTTTAAGTTTTGAACTTTTCATACTATTGAGTTGGCATTATATTTTAACAAAGTGTTTTGGCAGAAAACAAAAACAAGGAAGAAGAGAGGTAATACAGGTGAAGGTGTTATAAAGGAAAAGACAAACACACAAACGTACACACACTGCAAGACACAGGGCAGTCTGGGATGAAGCTAAACAATCTGATTAGATTTGAAGGCCAGTTCCATAGTTTAAAGTGATGGAGGTTGAGTGGAAGTTGGAGTGGGAGGCGGCGAGGCTGTCGAAGGTTAGCGTGTCTTTCTTTCACTCAGCTGAGGGGATAAAACCGTGGTGCTCATCACAGACATAAACCATGATGAACGCACTGGGAAGAGGAGTGAGGGAGCATGAAATATGCCTTCTTGTCAAAAGAGGGTTTCAAAACAAAATACAAGTCCTGCAAAGGATAAACAAAGATTAAAACAGGTCAGAGATCTGTGTGCAGAGAACCCCCAAGGACGGATTTGTTTACTATGTTATAGGGGTTTTGAGATCTATTCTCCCCAAAGGTAAATAAAACGGTTCAATGAAGCAGAATAGTATTTCAATCCACTGAAACTGTCTTTTGTAGTCGGTTAAGTTCCTCCCCACGGATATGATACATTCATTAATATTAGTGCCTGTTGTTTTTTATTTAACACTAATGTCAAGGAATCCAAAATGGCAGTTCCAAAATACTGTATCTCTACAAGCTTAAATATTAAACAGCAGGTAACACAAGAAGATAACACAAACTGATTGCAGAGCAATGCTAAGTTCCACTCGGTTATTTTAAAGCGCTTCTTCTGAGACCACAAATATGCAGAGCTTAGCACTAAATATTCAGGCCACTGAATCAGTGGCAGCCATGAGGACCCACAGGACAGAACCAAAGCTTTGGCAGGGCTTTCAGTTGTTGTGTTTACTCTTCATGTTGACATGAATGCAAAAGAGGTGCAAAAGGATCTCCGTAAACAATGCATCCTCTGCGTTTAGAGGTTTTTCCTTTTTTTTTGAACAAGGAAACAAATCCATTTTTCTTTCAGTTTTCATGCAATAATGATTTGTTATGATTAAAAATGTGTAATGTAGACATGCAGAACTGACTGCATTAGATCACACAAGATTGTCAAAGTGATGTGATTTACCTTTCCTCCATCTGCATTATATTCTTTCTCATTGACATCAAGCAGCCGAGCCAGGCCGAAGTCTGTGATCTTGATGTGGTTTGGGGACTTGACTAAAACGTTTCGGGCCGCCAAATCCCTGTGGACCAGCCTGCGCTCCTCCAGGTACATCATTCCCTACGATAGACAGAAAGAAAATGGAGAAATTATTTGTCATTTTCTGTTAAATTTATTTATCATCATCATTTTCCCCTTGCATAGGTAATGAATGTAAACACATAACAAAGTTCAAAAAGTTTGTGATCATCAATAACTAAAGATACTTTGGCAATTTTGGGGTTGCCCAAGAGACCCAGATCATCCCAGAATTATGTAGCTTCTCCACCTTTATTGTGACTTAATTCTATACCTTGATGTATTTGCTGTATGCCTGAAATAGGTAGTATGAACCTACAATACTGATGAAAAAAAAAAAAAACGTTGCTGGTGATGGTGGTGGTATAGAAATAACAATTGCACCTATCTTAAACTAGTTGCCATGGGCAGAAGTATAGAGATGATGCGGAAACATTATTTTTGCAATGTTATCCTGTGCACAGGAGTAAAGATCGGATGGATGTTATTCTGGCAACAGTCAGCTTTGATACAGAAAATCTTTCCATTTCCTCTTGACTTGATTAGGTTGGGAAATTATGTCATCTTGTAGATGCAACAGAGTTCGAGTGAGTATAACTGCTTTAAAAAGGAAAAAAAAAAGAAAGAATCTTCCAGCATCAGAAGAACTAACAATGTTAACCCATCAACAAAAACATGTACTCACACTTTACGTGTACAGATAGTTAAAGTGGGTATTTGCATCACAAAATCAGACAGGTCATTTCAGTCTGACACAAAATGCAAATTATGTCCTCAGGCTACAAAAAGAACATCTGTTGATAGGTGTTAAAAGCTTTTCAGTTCCTACATCTTGTGCAACACATTAAGTGTCTACCCTGCCAATTGTGCATCACCACAAGAGTGGACCTGAAGAGAAAGGAAAATGGGGGGGCAGTGTGTGTGTGTGTGTGTGTGTGTGTGTGAGAGAGAGAGAGAGAGAGAGAGAGAGAGAGAGAGGGTGGGTGGGGGGTATTTCAAATTGGACAAGCAATAACAGAAACCACTTTGTTTGAAGTGGCAAGAAGACTGAAAAAATGAGGCCTTATTTGAAGCCATAACAAATTGCATTTAGCTGGAATGAAAAGAAGAGTGGATAGAGGGGTGGAGAGTAGGAGGGTGAGCGTAGGTGAGGTTGAGCTGCAGCACTCTTAAGATGTGAGATTACACTGGTGAAGCTATAATCACAGTTTCTCATCTGGTTCCCTGCCAGGTAATGACCAAGGGGCTTCAGCACACACCTGTACATTTACATACAATCTCAAATGCACCTTGTTACACCTTTCTGCTAAGCTAAATGGTAGCTCAGCTGCTAAACCTCTTGTCAAATTGGCAGTTTGTTACAACATTCAATTCAAATCAATTTCATTATATGTGTATTTCCGACATTTTGTCTCTAGGTGCTTCTGAGAAACCCAGAGCATGACCCCCAAGCACATGGCAAAACCTAACAGTGGGAAGGAAAAACTACCGGCTCAATTATAGGAAGGACCCTCCTGCCGATAGCCAGCTGGATAAAGGAAGAAATGAGGAGGGAGACAGGACAGTGAGGATGAGGAACAGAAGTACAAAAATTTGTAAAATGTTGTACAAAAATATACAAATATCTGGTATACAAATATATGAATATGTGGTGGTCGGAGGGTCAGTCTGCAGATTGGACACAAAATCATTTGTACAGCAAGAAAATAATGCATTATAATAATCCAGCCTTGAGGCAACACTGGCATGGATTTATTTCTCTGCATCCTCGAGTCAGGATGTTTCTAATTTTCCTGTTATTAGGCAAATGAAAGAAAGCTGACTTTGTAAAATGTTTCATACGAGAATTAAATCTTCAAAAATGACACCAAGGCTCCTAACAGTAGCTAGAGGCCAAGGTTATGTGATTTAAATTAACTGTACAACTCAAGAGTGCCTCTCAGAGGTGCTTGGGACCAGTTACAATAACTTCAGTGTTGTCTGAATTAGGAAGCAGGAAATTTCCAGTCAACCAGGTCTTCACATCTTTAATACATGTAACTAATAAGGCTATTTTATTATCGTCATGCAGTCACAAGGATAAATACAGCTGAGTATCATCTGCATAACAATGAAAATTTTCATTATGCTTCCTAATGATGTCTCCCAAAGGAAGAGTGTATAATGAGAAAAGTGTCGGTCCAAAAACAGAACCCTTCAGTACTCCACAACTGACCCTAGTATGACTGGAACAATCATTATTTACACTGACAAACTGAAATAGGTCAGATAAATATGACTTGAACCATTTTATTACTGCTCGTCTAAGTCCAACAACCTGCACTTATCTATTAAGAATATTATGGTCGATGGTGTCAAAATGCTGCACTGAATAATGCAGTTTCTTTGCTATGATGAGGTCTAAAACCTGATTGAAACTCATCATTAATATTGTTTATTCAAAGATAATAATTTAGCTGATTTAAAACAATTTCCCTCAAAATGTCAGAAATAAAAGGAAGGCTGGAAATAGGCCTGTAGTTACCTATATCATCAGAATCCAAAGATGTCTTTTTGAAACGAGGTTTAATTATTGCAATCTCAAAACCTCCAGGAACATATCCAGTTATAAGGGATGTAACAAAATTACAGGGAAAAAATTCTTGAAAATGTTTGGGAGGAACAGGGTCCAAGATGGCTTTGAGTGAGAAACATCTGAGGTTCATTCATGAATATAGGAGAGAAGCAGTGTAAATAAGAACAAGTAGATACAGCTGATTCCAAGGTCTCTGTGCTATCTAATGCAATCCCCATAGTTGGTAGGAGAATATGAATTTGGTCTCTAATATTTACAATATTGTTATTGTTGATAAAGAAGTTCATAAAGCCATCAGCAGCTAAATGAGATGGATGCATGACTCTATGGAGCTGTGAGTCTGAGTCAGCCTGGCAACAGTGCTGAAAAAAAAAGTCATTATTCTGATTTTCTAAAATTAATGATGATTAATGTAAGATTTTATTAGCTCTCCAAACAGCTCTTTTCTACATTACCAAACTAGCTTTCCAGGCTACATGGGATTCTTTTAGGGTTGTAGAGCGCAACTTTCTTACCAACGTTTTACATTTCTGTTTAAGACTGCATTTCTGCATTATACCAAACTTTGTAGGATTAAATACCTACCTTTTCAGAGTAGCAACATAATCCAGAATTAAATGCAGGAACGCTGTAGAGCCACCTGCAAGACTATCAGTGCATGAAGGATCAAGACTTTCAGAGCTGTCCATAGCAGCATGAATAGGTGACAAGTATCCAAGCAGAGCAGGAATTTTCTCTCTGAATTTCATGACAGCACTATCAGAAAGGTCTCTACTGTAGCACATCTTTTTATGGCATATGACATCATTGTGACAAGAAGCTGGATTAATAAATGGACAGATAGAACTGCGTTTTGGGGGAAGATTATTTAGTACTTGACTTCAGTTCCATATTTAGAACCAAGTCTAGCGTATAATTGCAGTGGTGAATGGGTCCCTCCACATGTTGACTGAATCCAACTGAATCATCTAGAGCAGTAAAACTAGAGGCTGTAACTCTCCACATTCACATGAATGTGGAAATCACCAACAATGATTACCTTATCTGAATGGAGAACTAGATCTTAAATGAAGTTTGAGAAATCAGAAAGAAATTCTAAATAAGGACCAGGAGGAAGGTACACAATAGGCAGGAGAATTGGTGCTTGTGTCTTGGAGCATATGTAGACTTAACACCAGGTTTTCAAATGAGATATAACTGTGACTAAATGATAATGTGCGGCTGTACATGTCATCACTGGCCACATTATGTAGAGGTCCAGAGAAAATTATGGAATCTGACATTGATTTTGCGTAATTACACACCAACTCAATATTAGATTTAGTGACCTCGGACTGTTGCAGTCAGTTGGCATTACTGCAGCCATGGACTAAAATCTTACTAAATTTATGTTTCGCTTTCATCAGTTGTTTCAAATTTGATTCTATGTTGCCTGCTATGGCCCCTGGGATACACCTGACTATGGTCTTTGGTGGTGAGAACTTCTTTTTTTTCCTATGAATGGAGTTACCAATTACCAAAGACATCTCAGCAGGTGTGTTGTTGAGTGGGCAAAATCTGTTATTAACGTGGAGCTGTGGTGGATGGTGCACCATAGACCTCTGCTTGAGGATAAGCCTTTTGTTGTGGACAGTCACCCAACCGTCCTGGGTTCCCGGCTGCATGGGAGCTGCAGGCGGGCCGACAGGAGACCTTGCCCTAGTCTCAGAGCGCCGGATGGCAGGGCCTGGGTAACTACAGTTGCCACTGGTTTAGTTTCCAAAGTGTGGAAGCCTTACTGCTCTAACCCGGCCTGCACATTTCTATCCAATGGTTGAACGACTTTAGCACACTGGTCCACTTGAAATTAACCAAAATGTGAAAGTGAACTGCACGATCAAGGAAAAGAAGAAAAAAACAAAAAATTTTTTGGTCAGGACCAAATAAAAAAGGGAACTAATGGACCTTCCTGGTGTGAATACTCCCTAAAACAGCACAGAGCAGAACACTGAACAACAGTGATAGAGCCAAAACAGGAAGCGATATGCTCACCATTAATATGAAAGTGACTTCATAACTTTGACTGGTACAACTGGTACACAACAATTAATGTCCTGACATGTCTAATCTATTTGCCACAGCTCTTGCCTGTGCTGATTCCATATGTGACACATGAAATGTTATGAACAGCAACGCTGAACTTCTAATTCACTCAAGTGTTTTGTCCACCTGCAACAAGAAGTGCTGCAGTAAGAGGAACATTGAAAAGGTGACCATCTGAGGAGTAAAGTAACCCAAACAGGTAATTATACAAATGATCAAGTCTGTCTGTGCGTCACAGTATATGCTCTCTGACTTGTGACAGATTCTTATTTATGCCAAAATCGCACCCAGTAATCTCCTCAATTTTCGAGACAATTAGGCAGTGGAGGGAGACTGGCTGGCTTGGCAACCCATGAATTTTAATTTGCCAGCACAATGAGACTGAGAGAGAGAGGTGATGGTGTGTGTGTGTATGTGTGTGTAGAATGGCAAAAAAACTTTTTTTTTTCTTTTTGTACTCATTTGCTCTCATTTACTGCCCTCCCATGTGGGGACATGATGGGAACACTCTGCCCGAGGTTTGTAATTACGGCAAACCTGAATACGACAGTCAGCAGGGGAGCCTGTTTTTCAGGTGAACCTGCTATGAGAGAAAATCCAAGGGCTTCAGGTAGAGTCAGTTCTGATCGCAGCTCAGACAAATGCTGCTTACAAATCCACAGAGATCCCGCCTTTGCTCTAAACCCTTCACATCGAGATAGACGCAAGCTGTGGGGAAATATCTTGAGAATAGCTCGAGGCTAAAATGTTTTGAAAAGCCACCATCAGAATTTCTGAAAAATATGTTCTTACTTGTATGTTAAAGTTATTACTATTATTATTATTGACATACTGGAGGAAATTTGTACCACTTTATTTCTTTAAAAAGAATGAGTCTATGAAAATAAATTTATTAAAATAACTGGTCATTGCATAAGATGAACAAGGTTTTAACAGTACTACAGGTACTATACACAGAGCTGGAAAAAGTATCCTGAGTCAAAAGAATTTCTTCTGCCTCAGAAAATACTTTGACCATGGTTATTTAAGCTTATTCCACAGAGCCGTGCAAACGAAACCCAAGTGGACAGCGTTGTCCTCAGATTTACTTTGTGAGGACAGATTTAATGGTAATGGGTAAAGGGCTGGAGATTAAATCAACACGGATGAGTGTGAGAAGAAGTGGAGGTCATTTTTCCACAGATGTGCTCCTCTCACTGTTGTTTATTCTTGCAAGACGGACACACATGCTCAGATACTCACACGGGAAGCTGACAGTGCACAGCTGGCACGGACACACACACGCGCGCGCACAAACACACACACACACACACACAGAAATCTATAATCAAGTGATTCACCGTGAATGTTATTCATGAGTAAACACTTTTAATGAGACCGAGTACCCAACAGAGGCAGTATAAACCTCTTGCGTATTTTCTCTTTGTCTCTGTGTGTGTGTGTGTACGTGTGTGTGTGTTTGTGTGTGTCTGTGTAAGGTGATCCTACTATACTGAGCTTGTGGAGGAGTGTTGACTCTGCTGTAGATGGCTCCATTTATACCTATAGTTATATAACTGCATTTTACAACAGGATTGCGCTTTGCATGGTGGAACATAATTAAAAGTGGATTCTTATTATTTCTTGATTGAACTTTGTGCTACTTAATATAACTAAACTGCTTCGATGGGGTTTTGGTAAGGTGAGGTGTGTAAAGTCTGAAATGATTAACAGCATGTATAGTAGCACAGAAAGCTTTGGATAATATAGAGGCTTCAAGTCTGTAAAGTAGAATTTTCACAAAGGGGGCAACCCCATGAACTGAAAAACTCAAAGAATACATGTATGTATGTTCAGTTCAATTCAGTTCAATTTATTTATGTAATAGTCAAAACTACTATATAGGTAACCAGAAATAATATCACATAAGTAGAAATTTTCTTTATTAATAATTCACTTAAAGAAAGTCACCAACATTGCATCTGATCTCTGGGTAACTAAAACAGGAAAAGAAAAATGTATGTACAGACATACAAGTGGAATGACAGGAGTCATTAAATTACATGTTGTTACAGTTTAACAAATTGCCCTAAGACTATGATGCAGTGTGAGATAAAAGAATCACATCTCCTCTTTAAGTACAGGAGCCTGAGTGCAGAGTCTGCAAAACCAGAGGTTAGAATTAATTATTTTATGACTTAATTGATTAAGAAGTCATCTGCTTGAAAGCTTGACTCATCTGTGCTGTTTTTTTAATGTTTAGTTTTCTGCTTTTGTGGCTTATTTTAACAGTGATATGCCAGAAATATGTAATGACGACAATGTCTATTTTGTGGGGGGGGATTACGTATTTGGAATTGACGCTGAACTTTAATTTTGTGACATCATAACAGCATTGCAGTTGTTGTTTGATGTATTGTTGGGATATAATAAGATCACAGCAGGCCTGGAAGAAAGTGATTCACTGTTTAAGGAATGAGGTGAAACGAATCAGATCAACGTGGGGGAGCGACTGAGAGAAAGGAGGACAGATGTTAACACAATAAGGATGAAAGCAGTAGGCTTTCATTTCATTTTAAGCTCCCATGTCAGACTGAATTTAGAAAATGGCATTACCACGCAGCCTGAATATGAACAATCTGTCAGTGCTCATACTTGGGTCATCAGTTTGTCAGGGGAAGCCTTGTCCATATATATTTATACTTTCTAATGAAACCCTTAATGCCAAGAGGAAGGTTTGCTCCTCTTGAGTAGATACCAACAAATGTCCCAACTACAGCTTTTATGCAGTGGCATGTAGTGGTTTACTGGTAATACTGGTAATAACTTTTCTAGTGACAAGTAACATAACTAGCAACTAACAGAATTTCTGTATTTATTTAATAATATATTACCACGGCATGAAATAATTACAGCATTACTTTCACTGAGTTATGTACAAAATTTGCTAAACAAGTTAATTTTTACCAATTAAAAAAATATATATATATATTGAGAAGAAAGGTGACTAGAACATCAATGTCAAAAGAAAATTGTGTATAAACAGCAACAGTTCTTGTTTGCAATTGCTGAAATTTGAACTTTAAACCCGAAAACCTTTTGGACAAATGGTCTTGTGTGTGTGTGTGTGTGTGTGTGTGTGTGTGTGCGTGTGTGTGTGTGTGTGTGTGTGTGTAGGCCCAATGCAAAGGGAGGAAAACACACTTGTTGTCAGTGCATTTGTCAGACTTTGTAAAGAAAACATACCAGAATTAGATTTTGAACATGAGCAAGAAGATGCTGCAGTTACTGAGGGAAGGGAAACCACATTTAAGGACTTTATAGATCCTCTCACAAATAAATAATTATTCCACGGATGTGCTTCACATACTGTGAGTCATTTTAATAGATCTCTGTGTCTCATTTTGGAACGTGTACGTAACATGTCTCACTCCATATTGTGACTGCAGCCATAGGAGTGTTTTTCTGACTTTTCTTCATCATTCAAAAACAGCCAATCCAATCTGCAGAAATAAGCTGCGTGCTTTGAATCAGTCCTGTTCCTCTGTACTTTTTTACATTGGCTACATTTAGCTGTGTAGCTGCAACTTAATTTAATGTTGCAGGTGCTGAAGGGGGGGGTGGGGGTGGGGGTGGGTGTGTTCAATTTATTATGACACACCAGACAAGAACTTAAGAACTTAGGAATAAGGTAAGAATGAAGAAAAAAAATCCTTTTGGAGAACTGAAATATATTCAAGAAACAAGGAAAAGACTCTAGTTTCCTTTTATTCAAGTTTTTTAGGAGCTCACACAAGCAGACAAACAAATAAGGACAGCCGTTCTATCAGGCAAAACTGAGTATTCAGTTGCTGTTATTAAGAGACACCTAAAAACTTACCGTGCACTCACACATGAGCACAATGCTTGACGACGCGTTTGTCTTACGCTTGTCTCTTGCTGACACCTCTTGTCATGCCAATAAACAGCGGATCAAATTTCTTCCCGCTGGATACACAAGAAATCTGAGTATCTGTCACAGCCGTTTTCCGATAATGGATGGCAATGTTGCTATGATAGCACTTGTTATTAATGGTTTGCATAGGTGACATGTTACCCATTGCTTTGAGATGCATTCCATCCATAAGTTGTTTATAATTCTAAGGATAGTCAGAGATCTTTGATTGGATGGTTTCCCTCTGACATTGAGAAAGACTTGCAGCTAGTTATCATGCAATATAGAAAAGCAACCCACCACACAAATGCAGTGCTCACCAGATTCACCTGCTATACCTACGACTTCTATCCAGGCTTTATGTCCAAGGGTCATGTCACAATATGACCACAAAGTTGCGCCATATGAGATGGACTGATTGCATATAGCAATAATAAATTTTCCCTCCATTTCGTCTGCTATTGCCCCAACCCTATATGCAATTAGATTGAATGAAGCCTGAAAAATTGAACTTTTCATCAAAGCATTGTGATGTACCCACAATTCAATTCAGTAAAGCTTCACATCGCTTCAGTCAAAGTCAGTGGACAGAAGTGCTGTATATGCCTGTGTTTAAATATAATACAACAGAAAAACAAAGAAAAACAGGGACAGTTTTTCTTTGTTGAGTGGATGATCTCAATGTATTTGAAAACAAAAAATAAAACTGAAACAGTAATCTTTGCTTTGAGCTTTCCAAAATAAAAAAAAATACACATATATATATATATATATACACACATATATGTGTGTGTATTTTGTTTTTATATAAGAGCATGTTTTCTTACATATAAAATACTTGCCTGAATTATTTTTCTGTTTAGACAAAAAGTGAGACACATTTTCGTGACAGAAGGCTTTTTTTCTTCTTTAGAAATAAGTATTTGTAGTGTAAATATGGTTTGCTGTTAAAAACAGCAGAGCCTTCAAGCTGGTGCTGTGTGTAGAATTATGACGCATACACACTCGCATTAGCACACCCAGACAATTCTCGATTGGGCATTAAGCATTCACGGATGCCTCAGAGCAAGAAGCAAAACCAAATTTTTCTTTCTTTCTTTCTTTTTCTTTATTTTGCAGGATTTGGTTTCTCATCTCCCTTTTGCTCCCATCTCACCTCCAGCATTCATGAAAGGGATGACAGAAGATATTCAAACATAGTTTGAGGTCAAGTCAAGCGCTTTACTCACCAAGTGACCTATAATATCTATTTTCTGACCCGTGCTCTGACTGAGGCGGAGAAAGAACACAGGGGTGAGAGATGATAAATGATGAGCTCATAGAAGGGGCTGATCGTAGAGTATGGCTGCAGTGTTTAAACGTGTTCAAATCAAATGTTGTGATACAAATCGGTGTGTAATTGTCAACGCAGATATAGTTTGTTATTAGACTAAATTGTTATAAAAAGAAAAAAAACAACAGTTTGACAGTATTACAAAATATATTTAAAAAAAGACTTAGAACTTTCTGTAATTCTATTGATGTTTCCATCATACTTTTGGATGGGAGAAATCTCAGCCTACACGTCACTTGTTGTGTAAGATGAATAAAAATTTAAAACAACTGGCACATAGACAAAGGTAGCAAAAAAATAGCTCATCAACAATGCACATTTCCAACATCATTACCATGCACATCAAAATTTACATTTATATTTATTTTTCTCCAATTAAACAGAGTTTATTAAAATTTATTAAGCAGATTAAAAAAAAAATTAATTAAACATAAGGAGCTCTCTTCTTTTTTCTTTCTTTTTTTTTGAAGCCCTTCTCTTATGAATGAATGTATGAAGGATATCTTTTGACCTCACCACTCACAGAGGGAGGAGCAGGAATGCTGTGAAAGGAATAAAGGAAAACGGTGCAGCCATGCAAATAAATCAGATATTTGAGAGCAACTTTCAACAAGAACTTTGTTTTAAAATGAAGTGTGTGTTTGTGTACATACACATATCACAGCAAAATAGTAGGAAAAGAGCAAGAAAAGAAACATTCAAGCCAACATTCATGTAGCATAGAATGATGAAGCAAAGATCCTGTAATTCAAATAAACTCCAGAAGACAGAAGAGGTGACGGATGTTACAATCCCAACAGCTGCTAACATCAAATAGCAGGAATGCAACAATGTTGGTCCCCGGTTGGTGGATTTGTGCTCAGTGAGCTCCAGGGGCACGTGGCCAGCTTCATATCTGAGTTTTATGCAAACAAACGAAGCTCAGTTTAGCTTGTTGTAACAAAAGATCGTGACGAAGGCCTGGACAATTCAGAGGTCATGTAGGGCCACTTAGAAGCAGTTATTAGAGTGACAGGTCACTGTTTTAAACATAACATTAGCAGATGTGTTTTCTTGTTCAAAGTGCTGCTGTTACAAGTTTTGAAAGTGGTTTTGGAAGAGGCAGCTGCTTTCTTCCCTTTTACCATAACATAGTTTGGGCCGTTCTGGCCTGCCTTCAACCCTGAACATCAGAGAAGAGCGTGGGGACATCAGAGATATGTGCAGCCCTAGGAACAACTAAGATAATGCACATCGTGTTTCTAATGCTTCATTCAGGCATGTCTGTTGAAGTGAAAATGCAAGCACAGGATTTTTCAGTTGCACAAGGCAGAGCGATACATCAAGTGAGGTATATCACTTGATGTATCGCTACAATATGTCATAACAACATAAGTCATATTGCTGTTCAGTCGCTGTGTAAAAGATGAATGGTAGTGCATGAAAGCAATTGAATATATAACTTTTACATGTTTAAATTATTGAATGGTAAGTTATACTCATGAGGGTTAAATTGCCCAATCATAACTCAGTTGTTATCTAGTCTGAGTAAAAGTGTTCTTGTGGTGCAGATCAAAAACAAATGGAGGAGCTAATCAGATCAATAGACAACAGGTCAGTTTCATGACTGGGTGTAAAAGGAGCGCCAAACACGCCAAAACTGTGTGTGTGTGTGATTTTTGGGCCCTCAGGTGGCTCTGCATTAAAAACAGTCATGATTCTCTGCTGGACATCGCTACATGGGATCAGGAACACTTCAAGAAAGCTGTCTGTGAACACATTAATTCATGCGATCCACACATGCAAGTTAAATTTGCGTCGTGCATCAAAGAAGTCATATGTGAACAGCATCCAGAAACACCTCTGTTTTCTCTGGGCCCAAACTCATCTAAAATGGTCTGAAGCTAAATGGAAAACTGTTACGTTTTTATACGAATACAAATTTGAACTTCTTTTTTGAAACTGTGGATGCTGTGTCTTGTCAACTAAAGAGGAAACGCTTGTTATCAGCAGACAGTAGAACAGCCTGCATCCCTGATGGTATTGGGTTGCATTAATACCCATGTTGCGCCCAGCTTACACATCTGGAAGCGTACATAGAGGTTTTAGAGCAACATATGCTCCCGGTTTCAAACAACATCTCTTTCAGGGATGGTCTTGCATATTTCAGTAAGACTGCTAAACAACATACTGCATCCTTCACAACAGGTGGCTTCAATAGAAGAGTCCAGAGTCTGAAATGGCCTTCATGCAGTCCAAACCTTTCACCAATAGAAAACAATTGTGTATCATAAAATGAAAAGTCAAAAAAATATCCCAGAACTGCTGAGCTGTTAGAATCCTGCGACAATTAAGAATGGGGACAACATTCGTCTCCTAAAACTTCAGCAACTGGTCTCCTCACTCCTAAGATGTTTGCACACAGTTGTTAAAAGAAGAGGAGATAGTACACAATGATAAACATGACCCTGTTCCAACTTTGAGATGTGTTGTTGTTGACATCAAGGTCAAAATGACTTATCATGAAATGATAAAATGTCAAGTTTCAGCATCTGATATGTTCTTTGTGTTTAATTGGAAATAAAATGTGGTATTATGAGATTTGCAAATCATTTCATTCTGTTCTTTTCTTTTTCCCTACAGAGTTGTTGTTTTCTCAAAAATACATTTCAATCAAGTGAACATGTTGCATTGTCTTAAAAAAACAACATTGAATAGGAGCATTTCACAACATTAATATCAGAATTCACCAGGAGCCCAGACAGTTTTTTATAATTCAATTTTTTTGTGAACTTTTGTTATTGCAAGACAAATACATAACAACAACAAAATAAATAAATTAGAAAACTAAAACTAAAGAAAGATAAAACAAGAACAGGTAGGTTGGTATACAGTTTGGCAAATAAGTTTCAGTACATGAAGTTTGTTAAAATGTAAGGCCTGAATTACTATACAATATATCAATGTTTTTACATGGTCTGGTTACTTCCTCCTGGCATATATTTGCCAAAATTGTCCAGTTGTTCATTAAGCATGTCATTCTGCAACTTTAATCTCCCCAACATTTCTTCACATGCAACTGTTTCCATCATCTGTTCTCCACATTTTCAGCGTGGGAACTTGAGGTTCCTTCCAACATCATAGAATTGTCTGTGTGCATGTAATGAGGCTGGCTTTTAATATTCCACGCAGAGATTTGTTTAAGTATGGAACCATAGTTCTGTCTCCAAGGAGGCACAGTCTTGGTGATCTTGGAAGGTCACAATTCAGCTATTTGTCCATATGATCTATAATTTTTTTCCACAGAGGGAGACGCTTTGAACATTCCCATAGTGCATGAATAAATGTCCCACTTTTCTCTCCACATTTCCAGCATTTATCATTGTTAAGTAAAACCATTCTATTAAGTCTTGATGTGGTAAAGTAATACCTGTGGATTATTTTATACTAGATGAATTTGCCTCTGGCTTCTCTTACGTATTCTGCAGAGTTAGAAAGAATGCCCTCCCACGTTTTTTCACCCAGTGTACAAGACAAGTCATTTCCCCATATCATTTTGAGATTATTGAAACCATTACTGTTTGCCCAGGGACAAATCTCAGAACATTTTGATGCTTTCTGATGTATTTTAAGTAGATGTAGGTAGCACTCAACTAGATTTCTTTCCTGACTAATTAAAACAACCTATTTAATGCAAGGTTCAATTTGGAGGTTTCCAAAAATGTCCATGTTCATCCAGATTAAATTTTTCTTGAAGTCTGAGATATGAAAGACAACTACCATTTTCAAACCGATTATCTATTATTCTGATACCTTTTCTTAGCCACTAGCAGATATTTTGTTTATCTATCTTTATTTTCAGGTTATGCCAGATGGATGATGCATACTTTTGAGTACACTGGGAAATCTTAAATTTCTTATGTAACCCCCATCAAACCATTTATGAATGTTCTAAAATAGGACTGATAACCACATTTTTCTGATTTTTAAATGTTTGTGTGAGAAATTGAATACGTTTAAAAGGACGGGTAAGCTCCCGTTCAATCAGGACCCAATCCACATCAACATCAACTCCATCCCAGTGTCTTGCAAGCTTTGACATCTCAAAGGAAATACTATAGTAGTTTATGTTTGGTAATGATAGATCCCCCTTTTCCTTCAACTGACATAGTTTATCTATATGAATTCAGGTTTTTCCCCATCCCAAATAATCTGTTTGATCTTTTTTTCTCATCTTACTAATAGTTTTTTTTTTTTTTTTTTTTGAATGGGCACAGATATCATTCCAGTAAGGTAATTTATTTGTAGGACCACAACCATTTTTATTGCATTCACTTTACCCCACAATGGGCTTCATTCATGAGTATGTGCATGGAACTGTTCCTATTTCCCGCAAAAAATAGGTGTGTGCGCAAAATCACCGTGGGATTCATGAAACCTGCGCACCTGCCAGTTTTGTTCTTACCACATACATATGTTTGTGAATCAGACTTGCTCTAAATTCACAGGCACGTGCTTGCAGTTTGTGATTAGCATACTGCCTCACTCCCATTTCGCCAAATGAGGAAACCGCCTGCCTAGAGTTGATGCATGAATGAATGAAGCGGTTATAGCCTATAGTCTATTTCACAGTTTGTTAGAAGCAAAGACACCAAAAGGCGAAATAAATATTTTAACACCACAGAAGCTAAAACAGTTGTGTCTGAGGTGGAAGGCAGAAAATTTATATTTTTCCAGTGTGTCCTCTACAGTGGCCGACAGGTGCAAATGCACAGTAAACGGTGAAACGAGCTGCAAATAAATGTATGATGCAAACTCCAAAACACGCAAACACAAAAAGCAAATGCTGCAAACAAAAAAATGCTGCAACCAAAGGAAAAACAACAGCAAACTTGTTCCGCAAAACGGAAGTGTCCCAGACCAGGAAAATCCCACGTTAAATTTTGAGTTCCTGTTTTTACTCAGGGTCTGGTCCCCCTAGTGGTCTGGAGCAGTTCAGTTTTGCGGAGCCAGTTTGCTGTTGGTTTTACTGTGATTGCAGCATTTTATTTGTGGTTGCAGCATTTTTTTTGCATTTGTTTTGTTAATTGTAGGTTTTGCTTCTAATGTCTGTTATTGCAGATTTTTTTTTGTTTGCAGCATTTGTTTTTTTGGAGTTTGCATCATACATGTGTTTGCAGCTTGTTTTGCCATTTGCTGCCTCTTTTCTTTTTTGTTTGCAGCGTTTTTCTATTGCATTTGTTTTTTGTGTTTGCGTGTTTTGGAGTTTGCATCATACATGTGTTTGCATCTCATTTCACTGTTTGCTGCGCGTTTGCACCTGTCGGCCTCCTCGGTATGATGATGGTACAAAATAAATAAATAAACAAATAAAAATGCTTGGATGCATTACCGCAATAACCGGGGCTGTTAATGTAGAATCCCAGAGACGTGCAATGTGGCCCAGATGAAAAAAAAAGTGAAAAGAAAAGTTAATGCCAAGACAATAAAAACAAAAAAAAACAAAAAACAAAAACACACACACAAAAAAAGCACACATTCTCACTGTACTGTTTTGCAAATTAAAGGAGCAATGGGTGCTTCGTGGCCAGCGGGGACAGCATTAAGGACATGGCACTGATCATCTGCACGTTGATGGAAGCTTTTTTTTTTTTTTTTTTCCTGTTCATGCATTGTAATGAGTCAATAATGGAGCTTTGATTAGAGCTGTAAGCCCGAAATAATTTGGCCTGATATTTTACATTTTGATTTTAGAAATGTAATTGCCAGATAGAGGCTACCACTCATTTACAACACAAGCCGGAGCACAGCTAGAGCCCGTGTAAATGATTGAAATTAAGTCCGAACCCATTGGATCCATCGGGATCCGAATCATAGCTTCTCAATCATAGCTGCAGTGGGCTACGTACACCATTGGCAATGGTAAGAAAGTCATCATTTTCCTGAAAAATGATTTTAATTATTTAAAAAAATGTTGATTAAACTCTTTAATGAATGTGGTTTTATATGCACTGCATGTACTTAGAAGCTCTGTATTTGCTTTTTCTGAGTCAGTTCGGCTTTCCTCATCTGTGCGTAATGTATGGTCTGAGGAATAAGAACAAATTTGGGTAAGAAAATATTGAATCCCGAATTTGTGCGTCAAACATTCGCACGCACAGTTTAAGCACACATAAGACGGGGTGAGGCCATTGGTAGCACTAAAAACAAACAATAAAAGTTTAAAATGGATTCTTAACTCAACTGGGAACCAGTGTAGAGAACGCGGGACAGGTGTAATGTGATCATGTTTCTGGGTGTTTGTTAGCAGACGAGCAGAAGCATTCTGGACAAGATGCAAGTCATTTAATAAAAGTACAGAGCATTGCAGTAGTCAATCCGGGAGCTAATGAAAGCATAATGGCTTCCTCAAAGTCACCACGGCTTAAGAAAGGCTTGATTTTAGCAAAAAGTTGAATCTGGCAGAAGCTCACTCTAACAACTGAGTCGATCTGTTTATCCAATTTTAAACAGATGTCAAATGTCACACCCTGATTTCTGACCTCATGGTTAAGGGGAAGGGCTAGAGGATCAAAATTTGGGACAACAGGAGATAATGTATTACTGGATGATTTAGTAGCAGTGAATATGATACATTCTGTTTTGTTCTCACTTAGATGGAGGAAATTGTGAGAAAGCCAGAGTTTAATGTCCTCGAAGCATCTGTGGATAGATTCTACTTGATGAATTAGGCAGAGCTGGCAGGTAGATTTGCAGATCATCTGCATATAGATGAAAGGAGACATTGTGGTGAGAAATCATTGATCCTAATGGCAGGATGTTTACAGAAAATAAAATGGGGTCCAAAATGGATCCCTGTGTCATGCTAAAGGTCAAAGGGGCTGGGCTGAGAAACGTCTTTTTGTTAAATATGATCTAAACCACTGCAGGACAGGTCCCTGCAGGCCAATCTTTTGTTGGGAATGCTATTTCTGATTCTACTACGATCCAGATGATCATCTAATTTAATCTGATCATCTATTTCCTAACATTTTATTTACCTCATGTAAAAAGGATGTATCTACTTTCTTTGGGGCTTATAGTTGCAAAGCACTATTCTTCTCCGTGTTCTGAATATTTTATTATTTTATTAAGTCCTCAGCCTTCTTTGGGTCTGTAAAGCTCAATCTCTCCCCCTTCCATGTAAACCTCAGGATATCAGAGTGTGCCAATGTGTGCTTCACCTGACGTTCCCACAAAGGCTTCATCGTTAGGGAGAACCATCTCAGTGAAGACATGACCTTATCCCTCTCTCCGTCTTCACAGCCACCAACACTTTCTGCTGAGTCATGTACCGCAGAAACCACACCAGTGTCATCTGTGGCACCTGTTTATCATCTGGTCGTGGTCCTCTGGTTCTATGAGTCCTCTCTATCTCAGACTCATGCCCCTGTAGCCCCAGTCCATCTCTCAGAATCCTCTTTATGTAGTCATTCATTGTACTATCCATTTATTTTCCTTCTTTTAGTCCAGTCAGCCTGCTGTTATTCTATCTTGGTTTTCATGGTCATCAAGGCACATCCACAGCTCTACTTTCTATTTCAGCATTTTGTTTTCATCGGTCCCGCTATCGTTACTGCCCTCAACATTAGTGATGCGACTTTCTGCTTCTTCAGTCTGGATTTGCAAAGCAATCATTGTTTTCTTCATCTTCATGGTGTCCGATACATTATCAATACATTACTCACCACATTATTCAAGGTCACATTCATCTTTATCATTTCTGCAACAAGAACCTCCTCTTCATTTCTCTGGCTTGCTTCGACTTTAGTGGGGCTACAGGGACTAGCTTCCATGGTAGCTGTGGTCTTCAGGTGAGTTTGCTACATCTTAAATGCTCCTGCCGCCTGCCCACATTTATTAACTAATTAAACTCTAAGGCTCTAAGTAGTCAGGGTTTCTCCACAGTCAAAACTTAAATGGAGTTGCTAAGGCCTGAGCTTCAAAATAAAGTAGGGAAATCAAAGCCTGCAATTTCCCAGGTCGTCCCTATGTCACTCCTGCCCAGACACTTATGCACAGTTTGTTGATGCACATTTGACTCAAACGCAAAGAAAAAAATGAAAAGCAAAACTAGATCTTTCAGCCAATTAGTATATTAGAATCTGCAAGTATGACCAAAGCATATTCCCACTGCAGAATGTTATGGGAAAGCATCGCCAGAATTTAGATGATAATATTCTGATAATATTCATTTGCTGTCCAGTCAATGGAAAGTAAAGAATAACTGAAAGAAGCAGGAAAAAACTGCAAGTGTAGTAAGAACACAGAAATGCACACTCAGCAGAAATTTGTCCATCATCCCTCTTCCTAACTGAATCATCTGATACTGATATGTCAGAAAAGAAAAGAAGGAAGATACTTTTTTTTCTTAAATAAATCATTGTAGATTTCTCTGTGGGAGAAACTACAGCTAGAAACCTTTCAAACACAGTTCACTTGTTGAAGCAATACTACAGATCAAAGATATGAATCAAGATTAACAGCTGATATAAATCAAATATTTAAATGCAGGGCTGTTAAAACCTATAAAAAGTGGACACACAAATTAGTTGATTCTTTTCTGATATGTTTAGATACATAAATTAGTGACATGTAATAAAAAAAAACGGAAGGAGACCATTTAAAGCAAAAAAAAAGATGTGTAGAGTGTGGAGTGTGCATATGTGACCCAAATTACATCGTACATCCTTTTTTTCCTTTTGATTTACCACCAGAGTCACTACTCCCACCCTGCCAGCATGCAAGAATGCCAGGCCCCTCTAGGCATCTCTGGATCAGGTGGCAGATACGTGACATACGCCAACAACACGACCTTGTCCTGGATGAGCCCTCTTGGCCCCAGTGATTAAGGCAACGGGGGCCAATGGGGTGACTAAGAGAGGAAGACAAATGAGACACCAGATGGAGATGTTTATGTGTTTGGCATGCTATAGTCTGCTTGCATTCCTCTCTGTCTTGCTCATTCTCTTCATCAATGAACACACCGAGCAAAATGTCATTCTCAAATATTCACAGAGAAGCTTCATAAAGAAGCAGATGACTGTCAGCTTCTATCAGCAGAGCTGATAACTGATCACAGAGCTGCAGCCACACGTTGTGGCACAGACCAACTTAATATGTGTCCTCTTGAATTACAGCAGCTGGCAAGTTGCAGAAAAAGTGAATCTTAAAAGAGGAAGTTCAGCATAGTGATTAAAGCAGACATCCAACTAGATATTCAATAAATTTGCTTTTACGATATGTTAAATACTACAATGACTATGGAAGGTGCATTTATTTTTCCAAGGGAGATTTAACTCTAAAGTCTGCATGAGAGACAAATACCTCAACACTTGATTCAGCTGCAATAAATGAAAACTCTTAATTAATTCCACTACAAAATAGAAACTATTAGGTAATATAACTCATGACATCACAATGAGGTCACACAGCAGACTGTGAAATCATCTATGACATCATCATCTTCCAGACAATTTTTGCTCAGGTCACCATTAAGCCTAACCAGTTTGAAGAAGATCAGCTAGGCTGAAGATATGACTTGATTTAGATAAATGAGCTGAAAATGTGTCTTGTTTCTAAAGGTAAAACATTTCTTGTGCTGAATGTAGAAATAATTAAAAATATAGTGAGCAAACACAGTAGGGCACACGTTCAAATGGCAATGCTATGCCATCAACTAGTTTATGCATGTGAGTACAACTGGTTGTTCATTTCAGGCTGACACGACCCTTTCAAAGAGAAGGGTGGAGCCCTGACTCTGATTTTTATGAATTGGCATCACACAAATTTTAAATGGATTGCAACAAATTGGGTTTAATTGGTATCTAATTGGCTTATAATTGTACTACACTGAACACATTTACTTTTTGTATAAAGTGCACTGAGAATGAACTGAATCCAACTGAATTGTGAATTGAATGATTTAAATCAAAGTGAAAGGGTATGGTCCCACCTAAATGCAGTGTTTAAAATAAATAAATAAAACTCTATTCCTCTGCACCTTTCACTTATAATGAGCTTGATTAAATGCAAATATGTTCCTCTGTGAGCAGAAATGTTTCACCCTTCGGCCGATGAAACTATCCTTATGCTTATTTCCTGAAGCCCAAACCTGTCAGTTTCATACTGATTATGTTTGTCTTGACTCATGAATATATGACATTTCTGGAGACTGTGCTCTGCAGCAGCATTCCTTTCAATTCGTAATCACTCTGGTGCAGATCATGCGCCTGGCGCACAGCAAACACTGGTGGTTATGAGTCAGTTGCTGACTAAGGCTGATTAATGGTGAGAACAGGAGGTACTCAGAGTATATGTTTCTTCTAATTTCCTCTCTAGATCAGTGATGAGACTGTCTCTATCTGGAGAGCCATCTATCTGCTTTAAGTGTAGGCAACCCAGCGAGCATGTGTCTTCAGATGAAACAGTATGCGTTTGATTCTGAACAGAACTGTGGCCCATTGGACGGGCCTCAACCCATCTGCACCACTTATGTCTGAGCAGATACAACTGGACACTTTTTAAATGTCCTCTAGAAAAAGAGTTCAACAAAGATGGTGGCTTAAATACACATACTTGGGACTGGCAGGTTACCCACAGATTACAAAATCATTAGTGTTTTGAATAGAAACGTTTTTGAATAGAAAAAGCATGAAAGCATTAAACTCACTGTTTTAATAGCAGAATGTTTGCAATAATACCAGAATCTGTGTTTTTTGCATACACTAAACTGCCAGCATAAGTAAACCCGAATACACCAAACATACACCAAACTGCCAGCATAAATAAGGCAAGGCAAGGCAAGGCAAGTTTATTTCTAGAGCACAATTCATACACAAGGTAATTCAAAGTGCTTTACATCTA
>JBAMYA010060177.1:0-28330 GCA_037176975.1 Arrhamphus sclerolepis | reverse complement strand
CTGGAAGGTGGTTTCACTTTTTTGCGTTTTCAACCCCCCAAAACGCTGTTGCCGTCTAAACGATATGGACATCTGATAAAATGTTTTGCGTTTTTCACCCCCGAACGTTATCGTGTAAACGGCACCTTAATTACCGTAACTCTTCAACTGTTTGCGCTAACGCCGTAATTCCAACGGATTCTGAAAGCTGAGAATCGCAGCTTGGTGCCGATATGCGGTACATTACGGTAGCTGTGCTTGCGTAGTTTTTTTCTGTTGTTTTTTTTTTTGGTTTGTTTTGTTTTTAAGATTTGAAGAAAAACGAAACATGGCAATGCACTCGTCACAGCATTTTGACATCGTAAACTGAGCAGAAAAGAGAAAAAAAAGTATATTAAAATACTACATAAACAACAGAATGGGGGTGTCAAAGTTTCAAATCTTTAATTAAGCTATTAACATATTGGCATTTCGTTCAATAAAATTGTTTAATTTATATATTAAACAAGAGGGTGATCTTTCAGAAAAGGCATTTGTGAATAAAGTAAGAAGGATTGAATTGTTGTTACCATAATTTGACTATTCATCCACCAACATTTATCATTTCAAAAATTAAAAATGGAATAGATTTCTTATACAGGATACAGTTTTGAAAATCCTGACAAAAAAAGAAAAAAAATTCTAACATTGCAATTAAATAAACTGTTCTGCTGTCTCAATAACAGTCACACAACACATAAAAATTGGTATTTGGAGTGAATTTCTTTTGCCAATTATTTTCTAAATTACTATAAAAACATGTACAGCGTCCTCCATAATTGTTGGCACCACTGGTTAATATGTGTTCTTTATGTTGAAAGGTGGATAAGACAAAAATGGCCTCTGTGCCATATTTATACTCCATGCAAACTGGAAGTGATGAATTACTAATTAAGTGTTCCCAGATACTCTGATCAACTTTGTTAACTACTGTAGAAATGAATACCTCAATGACATTCATTTCACAGGAGTTGTTAGGGGAGCCAATAATTGTGGAACAGTGCATTTTATGAAAAATAAATGTTTTTTAGTCAGGGTTTTTTTCTCCTTGAAATTCACTTGCGTTGAAGGTTACATTTTTCAACAATTTTTAGTGTGACAGTATGCTTCTGCAGAAAAAAAAAAGAATTTATTTTCAGGCTTTTAACACATCTTAACCAAGGGTTCCAATAATTATGGAAGGCCCTGTATTTTGTTCACCATCTTCCTCTTTATTCTGTACGTTTTCCGGCACTTAACTACTTCAGCATTTTTCAACCGATTTCAACAAATTTGGTGTCAAATCGTTCAGCTTCTTCAGGAGATGATGGCTATGACTTTTCAACTTAAAATATTTTAAAGTTTTTTAAATATTCAGCTTTTTGTGATTTTTTTTCTCTCATTGAAATGAATGGAGAATCGTTCAAATCCTTCATAAACCTTCAGCTCTTTCAAAGCTCACTACTTCAGCATACATTCAGCTAGAGACACCTTTCAAAGTTTAAACGGGTCACGAGAGTTTGACATATAACATACTGAAGCCGTGTGTTGCTGTGATTTACGCTCTTTGAGAAGTTGCGATTTAAGTTTTATGATTTTTTTTAAGAAAATCAGATTTCTCCCTCCACTCTAATGACGTCATCACACACTCTCGCTGCAGGGGGAGAGAGAAAAAAAGGTTTCAACTGTTTAATTCGTCTTCCACATTTGCACCTTTTGTTCAACCTACATAAATTATACATAAAAACGTAGGTATTTTTGTCCTCTTTCAGGGAATGTAACTGTGGAATCTATATTCCTTGTAGAATTTGAATTAGGACCCTCAGAGTCTGAGAAACCTGACAAATTCTCCTATTCTTTAGAATGGGACGTGTAAATTCTTTTTTTTTAACTTCTGAAATGACCACTATTTTTAAACTTCTCCTGTGTGCTCATTTTTTACTTTAGGAAAGAAATAAGGACATGTATGCGTTCCTCAAAGCCTTGTGGTAGACACAATTCAAGAATTTCTAACAAAACCTGTTCAGTTTTTGAGTTACAGCTGTTTGTTCGGACATAAAAATCCTGATTTTGACTGAGAGGAGATGCTGGAGCTGCAGCATCAGGCAGGATACAACTGACAGTTAATTCAAGGTCTGTCCCAATTCAGGGGCCACATCCTTCGAAGGACCCGTCCTACGTAGTCTACGTAGGTCGCGTCCTCCGAAGGCCGGGTAGGCTGGAAGTCAGCGGCTGTGAATTGGGACAGTCTAGCCTTCAGATTTACCCCTGCCCTTACCCTTACCTTTCCTTGCCTAGCAACCGTGACAGCTCTGAACCAAAGAGAGAATTGAGATCGAAATTTTGTTAAGTTTTTTTTATTACTTTTTTTTTAAATTTTAGAACTACAACAGCGCCCGCGAAGAGGCGGCTGTTCTGTTTTCTCAGCTTAATGAAAGCTAATGAAAGCGGCAATAGTTGAAGAACTACGGGACTGCTGTACGGCTTCTGGAGTGAGATTTGGAAGTACAGGGATGCAGCTGATATCAACCCATTTCAAAAACTTGCCATGGCTGCTGTGTCTGTGTTGTCCATGCCACATTCAAATGCTGAAGTTGAGAGGATATTCAGCCAGATGAGTGTGATAAAGAGCAAACTTAGAAATCGGATGTCCTTGCAGAGCCTTAACTCCATCCTGTACATCCGATATGGACTGAAGCTGTCTGGTGAGGCTTGTTATGAACACCAGCTGCCTGATAATGTTTTGCAGCTTTTTGGCACATCAGCTGCTTACTCATTTAAGTCAAGTGCTGCAGTTGCTGAACCTGCAGAGAATCATGACCAAAATGAGGACGACCCGCTCTTTCTGTGAGCCAGCACAACATCCTGTGGAGGGATGTCTGAAAAAAAACAAAAAACAAAAAAAAAAATGATTAGCCTGAATTAGGAGCAGATATTTCCCATAATTTTGTCACATTGCCACTGTTTTTTTTCTATTGTGTATTCTTGATCCATTTAGATTGTTAATGTAATTTGTTAACAATGTTATTGTTTAAAAAATGAAAAAGTAACCCCGCAGGCGGGCCTATTTCGGGTCACTTTTGCCGGTCCCAAGCCCGGATAAAGGAGGAGTGTTGGAATTGTGACATTAAAAAAAAAACAACAAT
The DNA here is from genome assembly GCA_037176975.1 of Arrhamphus sclerolepis. Taxonomy (NCBI): domain Eukaryota; kingdom Metazoa; phylum Chordata; class Actinopteri; order Beloniformes; family Hemiramphidae; genus Arrhamphus; species Arrhamphus sclerolepis. The sequence goes on along the minus strand of JBAMYA010060177.1, from coordinate 25,187 downwards.
AATTGCTAAAAGAAAATTATTTTGTAGTTCTAAATATATTCTAAATGCATTTAGGTTGTTTTGTACTCACTTTATGTCTCTTCCATGATGTCATTTCTCTCTCCTACAGCGTTGGTCACAATAACACAAGCATGACCAATTATGCAAATTAGGTGATGATGTCATTTAGCGACTTTTAGGAGAGCCAGTAGCGATTTTCCTTACTGAGGAGTTGGCAACACTGCTCACTCGACACACACACATGCATGTTAATCAGTCACAGTATGTTACATTAGAAACTATTGGACTCTGGACTTCATGTCAATAGACACCATTAGTTCAGTTACAAGTCAACACACAGACACACACCCACACTGACACACAGATGCATATACATAGAAACAGACACACCAACAGACATGTTTATCTGCACATCTGGAGACTGGACACTGAAGGTCAAAAGTCCACATTTCAGGATAAACATCCAGATTCGGGGACAAAAGTGGTTGTTTGAGGACAAAAGTGGACATTTGGAAAAAAATATGAATGTTAAGGGACGAATGTCAACATTTGGGTACAAAAGTGGACATTTCAGGAAAAAAAATCCCATGCTTGGGGACAAAACCTCAGGTTTGAGGACAAAAGTGGACATTTGGAGACAAAAGTGGACATTTCAGGGAAAAATCAAAGATCGCCGTTGTTTGGCAGCTCCACTGACACCCGATGTATAAATGTGTGTGTGAATGGGTGAATGTCTGCCGTGGAAAGCTCTGTAGGAATGCAGTTGGAAAACGCTATAAGTGTAAACCTTTTACATTTATTTCACAAGAGTCCAAGAACGAACGATTAATCTGTAAAGACTATTCAGCTACACAATAGCCTGAAGAATATTGGCAAAATATTGTTGTGACCCATCCTGACGCCAGCTCTTTGGACCGGGGCTGTCAATCACAGAATACCCCACTGCAGCGGATAAACAGGCTGTGCGTATTGAGGTGGCGGTGATTGTGTGCGGGGCCTGAGCAGTTGAGAAACATGAGTTACATTTTGCTGGTTTGTAATAAAGCATCAGTATTAGAAGTCTGTCCTCGTCCTGGTGTCATTGGGAATACAATAACAGGCAAACAAGTCCAAGTCCGCAACAGTCCAGGAAATACAGTAATCAAGCAACACCGGCCTGTTATTGTATTGCACAGAGTAATACCTGACCTGAACTAGGTTCGAACTGGTCGTGCACAAGCTTTGGATTTTTTAGGCCCAAACAAAGCAGCTTGTGCTGAAAAGTGTTTTAATGTGCGTTTGGATGCTGGACGCTTTCAGTGGAAGTCCGACAACGGAATATTGTTCTTGTGATTGTGTAGCCCTAACAAATGTGATAACAATGTGCTCACGGTGTATCCGTCAGAGAAATTAACCCATTTAAGAGAAAGAAATTCTTCCACAGATAGTACCACAAAAGAGAGCGTCCATTTTCCAGAGTTTAGGCTACACGTTAAATAACAAGTGGGAGAAATTTTATAGCTACATAATAGTCTGACGTCCCATTCTCCTTGAAGGCAGCACGGAGCTGCGCCTGCAACTATACTGTACTATCAGTATAGTTGCAGACAGTGCCATGCATGTTTTTAATGTTGCAGACCACAGTTTTTTGCAAGCAGTTCAAAGTTTAAACAGGTATTGTTATGTATCTTTGGTGTAAACTCTACCTTCAAGCAAACACCCCCCAGGGGGTGCTACCGCCCCTGTTGAGAAATACTAATCTAAGTGGACATTGCTGCAAACTGCCTTTTAATGTTGACCTGTTCTCCCACAGTGTAGGGAAATCTGATGTATGGATTGATCATATTAACAACACCATCCAGGAGGCAGACATTATTGTGCTTAACGTAGGCTGCGATATCCCAGACCTATGGATGATTTCACTGAATTATGTTGCTCCTAAAAGTGGCTTCAGGCAGAGAATTAATTAATTATTGATTATGTTAAACGCACCTGTTGACTAATTCACCAGGAAACCCAGAGTGGTTCATTAGAACAGGGATGGCGTGGTTCTGGTGGGTCGGTCTCTCCAATACTGCACACTGATCTAGTGAAGCTCCATGGGCCTAAATTGGCATATTAGCCAGTCATCATTATGGGCCAGGAATTCTTTGTACTCTCTGAAAACTGTCCATTCTCATCCTGCCATTGACAAGCAGTCAAGCAGTGACAGCGCAGCCACTGTGAAGCATTACGCACAAGTTTCATGCAGCATGTATATGCTAACTCAGTGATTACACTAATTGCTACACACTTTGCCACAATTAATGTACCAATGAGTGCCATCGCTGTATTATTTGCAGATGTTTGTATGTACATACACTGTAACTCTTATATGAGTGCTTATGGAATGTATGACTCCATTCAGGAATACATCTACAATATTACAGGCCTCGGTATTTATGATTATGAGGGTCTACAAGTCTGATATGACTGGTTAAATGCACGAGATGAACGTGGCTTACATTCACCATCTCACCAGCTGAGCTACCAGTTTTCCCCATCTCCAAAATCTTTGTGCGCAAGATTCAGAGTTTGCGTACAGGTGTGCACATTCTCCCTTCAGGTTTATTTTTATAAATCACAACCTTTGCGTAGAAAGTGTGCCACTTTCAAGCCATGTTCTGATCCGGTAGGTGTACATTTTTATATGTAATTACTGAAAAACTTAATGTTTAGGTCATTAAAAATGAATACACAGGAACAAGACAATAAAATGAAAGCGGATATGACTTAATATTAGCAGAGTTTATTTTTCAAGTAACCACATAAACAGATTTTTATTGTGAAAGAGAAACCTTGTTTTAACAGTAAATTACAAAATTTAAGATTTCCTGGCTAATTAAGACATATTGCTGGTAAATTTAAGAGATAGATAGATAGATAGATAGATAGATGCACTTTATTGATCCCCGGGGGAAATTCAAGTATCACACCAGCTTACAATAGAATGAAAATACGGGTTGGAAGAAATAAAATATAAAAATATATAAATAAATATATATACACACACACATATAATTTTTTATGCGTACATATATACATACACTCATATGCATAGTCCAACAATAAAGAAATAAATACAAATATATATACACACACACATAGCAACAGAGTCCGTCTGGAGCAGGGAGATGTTAAGCCAAACTGCTTTTGTAAAGTCTGATGGCAGTTGGAACGAAGGAGCGTCCGAGTCGTTCAGTCCTGGACCTGGGAGGAATAATCCGCTGGCTGAATGAGCTGCCCATGAGCCACAGCTCGTTGTGCAGAGGGTCAGAAGGATTGTCCAGGACTGAACAGATTTTGTCCATCACCCTCTTTTCAGCCACCACCTCCAGGCTGTCCAGGTCCAGACCCACCACAGAACAGGCTTTCCTCACCAGCTTATTAAGTCTGTTGGCGTCACCAGTCCTGACGCCACCTCACCAGCACACTACAGCGAAGAATAGTGTACTGGCCACTATGGACTGGTAGAAGGTTTTGAGAAGCCTGCTGCAGATGCTGAATGACCTCAGCCTCCTCAGGAAGAACATCTTGCTCTGGCCTTTCCTGTAGAGGGCGTTTGTGTTATGAGTCCAGTCCAGTTTGTTGTTGATGTGGTAACCCAGACAAATTGGGACATGTAGCTCACAAACTACAGAATTTAGAGCCAATTAAACTCAAATTCCATCCATTCTGTGTCCTTACAGTTCCCTGGGAAGATCCAAAAACCTGAACCTAGTAAAGGACTGGAGAAGGTTCATGTTGCAATGAAAAATTCAAATCAAATCACAAATCTTGTAGTTTTTGGTGTGTTTAGACTGAAAAACTTCTACATTCAGGCAAATTATCCTCATCTGTTTTCTTCATTCACTGTAAATGTAATTGTCTTACCAGATTCATCTACAAGCAGGACGAGAAAAATGGTACTGATAACTCTGTGGACAGTTGGACATACTGATATATTTATTTAGCTAAAAGTTGTTGATGGTATGAGCTCTGCAATAAGCTGCAATTTACCAGCTTGATAAAAAGACATATTCAACATTTCAGTGGCATGTGCCAAATTGCTTCTCTGCTTCTGATAAAAAAAACTGGAGTGGCTGATACACTGGGATTACAATTTTAAACCAAATGAACTGAGATCTTGGCTGCAGTTCCGTCTCTCGTGAGAGATTTGTGAGACCCCACCAGAGCAGCGCTGCAAGTTTCAGTTTATGGAAAAGGGACACCACATGTCATCTCCTTGGGACAACAGTTCAGTTGAAGAAGCAGAGCCTATATGAAACCAGGAAAGTATGGGCTCTCAGTGTCTTGTGGTAGCTAATCGTCTGTCTCGATGTATGGAGATTCACTCTTAAACAGAAAATGAACACTGCGTCTGTTTATCAACAGCTGCCTACATGCGTGTTACTGTGGATACAGTGATATAGTCCTAAACACTCCAGAGGCCTGCGTCATATCAGTGGCCAATGAGGTCAGGAACAATGAGTCATCCATCTGTCTCCAGCAGGGTGTGTTACTCTCAGTAGCGTGTTAGCTGAAGGATAAACAAAATGCTCAATTATAAACAAATTTTTTAAAATGTGGTTTCATAAAGAGTTTAATGCCACAATGAAACTATTGGAACTTTTTACTATAGTGGCTTTTGTTTGGAAAAGTGTTGTAGAAAAACCCAGCTGTAATGAGACTAAAGAACAAGAAACAGATCCGAATGTTGGAGATCTCATGAATGTGCTTATTTCTCTGCGTGTAAAAATCAGTCTGAATGTGATGTTTGTTATTTAGAAAGCTGCATGAGTGCAGTGAGATCTTTGTCATGTTCTTTGTATCATTTGAAAACAGTCTTTGCTGCTGTGAAGTGTGAGAGTCTGTCACAGCTGTAGCTTCGCTGTCTAACATCCACGAGTTGAGCTGTAACGGTAAAGTGTTCACAACTATGTTTTCAATTGTATGAAAATATTAATTATTATTTAATTACCACAAATTTCTGTCAGATCATCTAATGGGTCCTCTTCTGATATTCTGCACTGCTATTTTACTCCAGAAACCGAAAAAGCACGACAAGAATAATAATGATAACGATAATGGCTCTCGAGAAGGCATCTTGTATTTTTCACTTCCACCATCGTTGGCCGCAGCTCGTGTCAACAGATGTCAGTACATCTTAAACACCGGACATTTAAATGTCGGGTGATTTCTGGATTAGGTCACATCTGTTGATATTTGAAACAAAACATTAGTAAAATATAGCGAGCTAGCTCCCCCCTCCTCTCCCTAGAGTGCTCCTCAAGAGAACATGCCCCATCATGAACAAGATTCAAGTGGATTATAAGTGGATATTATTCACGGAATAGGCAAAAATGTTTATAGGATGTTAAACTGAGAAACATAAAGGGACTAAGAATACTGACAAGGTTGAATGAATGAACTAAATAGAGTAAACTATAATGAAATTAAATAGTCTCCAAATATAGATACTCTACAGAAGAAAAAAAAGTGAACTCGGCTAATTTTGATAGAAACTCAAAATCATATGTAGGTATAAAAGCATACTTATGCCTGGAATGTAGTTCGGTTGGGCCAAAGTGACCTTTGTAGGATTCTGTCGCCCTCAGAAGTTGGAACTGAGGTGGTCACCCCCAGGTATCAAAAATATAGAAGAGCAGGTTCAAGACAAATGATCAAGTGATCAACTGCATCCTTTTATAAGGTTTTTAGATCACTTATCTCACATAGTCACTCCCAGATGACTCGAGATGTTAAAAACACTGCTGATCACCCAGTGGTCCACATGCACTTCCAAAAACCAAAAGACTTCTTTCTCAATAAGGAGGGAATAAGCTGGCCGTTTCCATAAACTCAAACATTCACCGTAAAAACTTCCTCTACTTTCCATCTTCTTTCATGTCTTTCTGGCTTTTTATTTGCCATTTTAAAGCTTTTGACATATCATTTTCTACACTTCTTCATTTATTTTGCCCTCCCAATCAACTTTCTTACCAAAGTACAGTTTTTCAGAACAATGTATGTATTGCCACATTTTACTTAGATTTCCACGTAAATGCATAATAACCAGCATGGACAACAATTGCTGCATTCGTTCTTAAATAAGGGTCACCTGTTTGACAACTGTTTTTTTTTCACAGAATGAATGACCTCACTAATTCAACTCCACACTGCTACTTATAACAGACTAATATGAAAATAATGATAATAATAATAATAAACTAATTTCTTTTCTCAGTCCCCACTATGCTGTTTGAGGACAGGTGTAACATATTCTTAAATACATACATTTTGTTTTGCTTACAGTATAAATGTGACTAGTGGATTATAATCAATAATTTCAATGCAGTACACATGCATTTACTCATGCAGTTGTGTGTTCTTTGAACTTAAATTTAAGAGGTTTTAAAGTAGACACATGCTTCCAGAGCTATGGGGTCTGTGCGACTAAATTGTTCTGTTCTGGGTTCTTGCACAGACTGCCATTAAAAGAACAATCAGCAGCTACTGTGGTCCAGGTTCTTCCTTTACCAGCAAATTCACACCAAATCCATCGCAGACTGAACAGGTTAACGTGTAGCGACACACACTAGGGCTGCTATGATTTTATTGCTAATTTTTGTTATGGAATAAAGGCAAACAACACCACCTTAAGAATGACATCCAAGCAACTTCAGTATAAACAGATTATAAAAACCAAGCAGGCAGTCAGGTCCATTCAACAAAGATATGACGATGACGATCCCACCAGAAAATCAAGAGTGCCGATCATGCAGTCAACATTATGGTAAGGTATGCGGCAGATCGCGGAGGGTGCGGAGCACTACACACAGATCAATCCCTGCTGGGTCGTATGGAGTGGTTTGTGATTTTTCAGTGCCAAATAATCTGCAAAACTGTAAGATGAGTGCACTTTGAAAGCTTCTGCCCTGATGTGAATTAATCCAAGATGGAAAACCAAACTTTGAAAATCACTTAATGGGTCCCAGTCGAGGTTCTTTGGTCACGAGTGGGGATAGCAAGTGTTTACTTGTTAAACACAAGGACGCATTCAAGTCCAATTCCAGGTCAGTTATAGCATTTTAAAGTCTATGGCCAAGATTTCATTGGGCTCTATACCACTACAGGCTGGAGTAAGTTCAAGTTCTTTGCTACCAGACACCGTTCACAGGTCTGACACCAGTGTGCCATATCAGAGAACATTCCCTGGTCAGCAGCAACGTTGTCTGGCTCCAAAGTCCTAGCTACTCCATGAGCACCTTAATTTTTATGAAGTTCTTTAAGGACTTCATCCTTTAAAACGGCCGGCAGCATTATTTGGAGGACTGATTCCCTGCCATCAGCAAGCCAAACCTTTCGATAGACAACTCCAGACACAACTCAATCAAACGAACCCACTACTTTAGAAGCACCAGTCCTTGTTGTGTAGCTGCTTGCACTCCTCACAATTAGAGCACTGTTGCTATCCTCAAAATGCCAAAACATCCCAGAGGACAGGGTGAGCCCACAGCATGATGTAGAGGCTATAAAGTTTGCTATAAATGTGTTGGAAGAACCATATCAGGAAGCACTGTTTTGAGATCAGCTGTGGTTCTACGTAGATGCATGTGGGACAATGCGTGTGCATGTGCATTATTCCTACCAGGCGATATCTGATCTTGAAATCAAACAATACCAGTTAGACTATCCAACGCTGTTTGAAGGTGCCAAGCTTAGGCATCAATAGCTGGCTGCAGGACATATGAAAGTCAGAGCCACAAGCTAGTTATCTATTGTAAAAAAAAAAAAAAACATCAACTAGGTATTTAAGTTTATGTTGCATTTGACATACTGAGTTTTGACTGTGTTTTATGATTGTGCTTTAATTCAAAGAACATTTTGGAAAGAAGAAATGCATGAATGTATCTCACTTAAAGCATCGCGCACGTTTCATGTAACTTTGACACTTTTTGTCACAGATATCCAGGCTGACGTTGGACTGATGCACTATTATGAATGTAGCTGTGTGTAGTTGGCTGGGTGAGGGACACCTGTGTCCGACTTTGCTTCTGTTCTCTCACACGTTGATTATTTTTCTCATGTTATATTTAGCTTTATTGGCTCTGTTAACTAATAACTGTGTGTCATCTATCTTGAAAAAATTAAGTAATCAAAGTACAGTGATGGTAAAGTGTCGTGTACAAGTGGAGCAAAGCTTCTCTGAACTAATCCTGCAGAAGAGCCTATTCAATGAAACCTTAAGAGTCCCAGGGCATCTTTCAGCACACTGCGATCTAACAGTGCATTTCCAGCTTCCACACACTCTGTCACGCATTGTTCTAGAGAGAGAATTAAAGGCAAAGAATAGCACAAGTGGTAAAAAAAACAAAACACAGCAGTTTATGTGATAAGCTACAGTGTATTAATTACCTTTTTGAGCACACAACCAAGATACAGCCTTCATGGTAAGAAGTTCCCTTCGCATCCAATCTAAAGCCACGGAGCCAGATCATGGCTAGGGTTGTGGGCTACACTACCTTAATGACCTAATTCACAAAAATAAATAAATATTAAATACAATTAAAAAAAAATGCTTATCAGACATTTTAAACAACCGCCCACCAATCATCATGCTTACCAGCTGTATGATCCATCTTTCTTTCTTTCTTGAGTTTGATCATGCCTACTGGACCCTCTTGCCATTTGGTACAGGTCAAATAAATATCACCTGTCATGATTTGGACTTGTTCGGTGTTTGGGTATTGTCGGGATCTGGGTTTTGTTCAGCGTTGGTGTTCTTGGTTCTTGTTCCTGACCTTTTCTGTTTCTGTCAGCTTTACTTCCTGTTTTATTTTTGAATATCTGTCTGTCTGCCTTGCTATGTTCTGTGTAACGTTCCTGATCCTCGTTTCCCTGATCTGTTTCACCTGTGTCTTGTGCATATAAGGTCTTGTCTTTGTCTGCTCCTCGCTGGTCCGTAGTGTTTTGTCTCTGTGTTCCTACCCTGCATCTTGTTTGCCAGGCCTGGAAAATAAAATCACTTTTGGATTGCTTCTGCCTCCAGTCTCCTGCATTTGGTTCCTGCAAAAACCTCAATCCCTAACACCACTGCTGCTGGTTTTAGTTTTTCAGCCTCCTCTGTGGTTTCCCCCAGAGCAGGATCACGCTGCCAGCAGCGTTTTCTTGTTACAAAAACACCCATATAAAGCTCCACAAATTACAAATACCTGATTTTGGGGCAACTTTTCACAAACATTGCAGTGCAATTAGTGTTGCTGTAAATGCTCATTTTTGTTACAAGAAAAGGGGGAAAAATGGCAACATTTCTTTCATTGAATACAAAAGCAAGATGATGTCTCTGTTTTAACACAATTGGCTTGATAATCTATTCATAAACTGTATATAAAATGCATGTTATTCAAATGGCTTTAAAAAAATAAAGTGCCATTTCTCACAACAATAAGAAGGCATAACTTAAAATTGACAACAAACTGAGTTATCTTGCTATTTTAATTTTATACAACTAATTCAGTCTTAGTGGAATATCATTAAAGACAAAATGTATTCATTCAGCTATTGCTGCAGTTTCTAAAAACCAACCTGCTAACTGTAACGTTTGGAGGAGTTTCTTTCTGTGTTTAACAGATGTGTAGAAAGTTTGGAGAAGATGTCTCTTCTTTGTAATAAAACACAAAGATCCCACTTACACACACAACAAAAAAGGATATATAAATAAAATCAACAAAACTAATCATTTGACTGAGCTCTCAAAGCCAAACAGAATAATGTTTACTTTATGAAATTCAGGCTATGTTTAAGGTTAAATCCAATAATATAACCAAAAAGTCAGACAAGTTTAAATTGCTCCCTCAAGAAAAAATAAGGGGAAAAAACAGGTGCCATTTCATACATACATATGTAAATATACCTGAATTTAAACCACAAACTCTCGCACATCTTGTCAACTGTGAACACTTCAACTCCAGACTTGCGTCTGTAAGCTGATTCTGTCACTGATGCAGATTTGAAATATTTTATTGTAGAAAAGTGTTTATCCAGCAAAGATTTTTTTGTTTGTGATCCACAATGTTTAACAATGTATAAAATAAATAACATCTAGTTTCATGAGTAACATCATTGTTTTTGAGTGGTCTTTCGCCTTTATTTTTGTCAGATGATAGCGGTTAGCTTTTATACTTTCACACTGATTAAAACCCACGTCTGATAACCGGCAGAGCTAGCATCAGTGGTTTCACCTCCAGAACTGTGGGAATTGTAGTTCTCTTTCTCCTGTAAGATTCAGGGAAGACGAGTGCCCCTTTATTCAAGCTATTACTAAACCGTGTTTTTTATTGTTGCCTTTTATTCTGTTGTCATACTTTTGAGTGAGGGGGGAGCATTTATGTGTGTAGGGCTGTCGGTTAACTGTTGCTCTTTCGTGACCAATGCCAGCGTTGATGTTGCACACAGTTGCAGAACATTACAGAAATTTTTGCAGCTTATACTACTCTTGGTTTTTTCTTATTTTTTTTCCTAATTATTAATGTTGTTTTTTTTTATGGGGGGTCATGGCGTACAGGCTACTCACAACCACAGTTTTGCCCGCAATAAATGATTTAAAAATACAAGAAAACGTGACATTAACCATTTGAAACATGGATGCTATCAAAATGACCAAGTAGGCTAGCCCTGACCACCGCAGCGGTTAGCATGGCCGGTGAATTACTGTCTCAATTCTTGTAATTCTGTGGGAACTGTAGTTCTCTTTCTCCTGTAAGATTCAGGGATGCCTTTTGTCCCGTTATTCAAACTATTATCAAACCATGTTTTTTATTGTCAACTTCTTACCTTTTCACTGGATGTATTCTTAAGACATTGATGACTATCCAGAGGTGTGGTGAAGAGGTTTTGTTGGCTAGAACATATGGTTGGGCGGCAGTTTAGTTCTCAGAGCAAACGTTTTCTCGACAGGGCAGGTGGGGTGTATGTACTCTCTGATCGGTCGAAATATTTTTATTTGGCGTATGCACCTGTGCTGAATGGAGATAACTGAGAGTGACAACTGAAGCATAAATGGAAACCGGCGAAATGCAAGATCGAGCATTATGCGTACTTAAGTAGCATCAACTCCTATAAGGTTTTTTTTTTTTCACTTTTTAATTCTTTATCATTAGTGTTAATTTAATCTTCATTTTCCATATCTAGAAGCTAGATGTAATGACCTAATTATTACAAAGTTGGATCAAAAGATCATAACTTGACCAAGTTTCTTTCTCTTTCATTTTCAGGAAGCAGCTGATTGGACCAAAGAAGGATGACGGATTGGACTGAAGCACATTTCTCCATCAATATTCTTGCAACATAAGCGTAGGCATCCATTGCTGAAGGGACTGTCTTCAGTGGTGGTCCGTGATTTCATGAATTTATTGCAAAATAAACATCAGTGTGGGAACTTAGCTGACTCAACTTCTCCTTTCCAAACAAAGAATGTCAAGTGAGATTCTAGGAAAAAATTCTGACACAGTCAAGATTCAAGTTTCAAGAGTCTTTATTTGCCATCTGTACTTTCACACAAGGTTCAGGTATATAGGAACTCTTACGCAAGCTCACCAGACAGAATTATAAAGGAAACATAAAAGTACAAAATAAAAAGTAAAAGAACTACGAACTGGCATCAGGCAGCAACATTTGAGGAGAAATGAAATGAACCTCAGTACACCTAGTTCTAAATATATGTAACAATGTACTAGGCTCTGTAAAGTACATTCGCAGATACTTAGTTCAGATTAAGATAACTTTATTTATCTCATACGGGCAATTCAGTCGACAGCTCCCAGCACCACAATGCAACAATCAGCAACTCGGTTTCCCAGCAGCAAACTTGTGCACGTGCAAAAATAGTATTTGACAAAGAGAATGAATGTATATGATAAAATAACAATAATCATGATAATAACAACAACAACACTAATAATAAATAAAGCAACAAAGCACTACCTACTCATGCCCCACCTGCATAACTGGACATAACTTTGTGTCGAGAGTTTATTGTGTCAATGTATTTTACTGAAGGCTAATCTTTTCTTTAGAGCACAAGTTTCTTGTGTTTCTATTAACCAATACACAGCTTTGTGTTGTTTGTAGTTATATTAACTCTTATATATCTTCTTTCTGGCTCTATAGTTATATCATTCCAGGTAAAATTTATATTTTTATTGATTAAAATAGCCACACCTCTCTGTTCAGAGTTAAAGTTTGCAGAATATGTTTAGTGACTGATGTTTTGTTTTGGATATTTGAGTTTCACGTAATAAACCAGCATCTGCTTCCAAGTTCACCAACTGTTCCAAGATTTTGAGTCTTTTCTCATGAGAACCAAGTCCCAGCACGTTCCAGGTGACAAATCTCAATGCACTATCCAGATTAATTTTCTAAAAGAAAGAGATTAATAGGTAGATATATGTGGGGAAAAGGAGGGAGAGAGAGAGAGAGAGAAAAGACTGTGTGTGTACATGAAAACACACAAGTACAAGTGTATTGCAACTTTGATTGAAATGGAAAAACAGTGACCGTGTAATGAAGAAAGTCTTAGCATGTGAGTGTGCATCAGCATACATGAACATATTAAGCTGTCTGACCATTCAAAAATGATTTTATTGTTAGTGTGTATGCAACAAAATGACAACGGAAGAAACAACATTCTCGGGAAATCGATCTATTACTACTGAAGCCCATAAAGAGAAAGCAAATATGGAAGTAACAATATTCATAAATACGCTCTGGAAAAAAACAAAAAAGCAAAACCTGCTCTAACTGCCATAGTGGGAGAATCAGTACATGCGCATATTATACATACATACATGCACACACATCAATATAGATACCCCTATACATACACAAATATATTGACATGCATGCACACATGTCTACACACACCTAAACATATACATACGTGCAGACGAGGACATGCCTTCCTTCAGTAAGCTAGTTAAACCACAACTTAGTACATCCAAGGATTGGAGACAGGATGACAAAATAACTGACCTTTAATGTAGAGCTTATCTACTGAGATGAGGGCCCAGGATCCGTCCTGAATGAACTTCTTCCTGATTGGGAAAAGACATCTGCGTCAATCCCGAATTTCCTCCAGGAACATGTCATTAACGCTGAAGTCAGTCCCCCTCAGCTCTTTTCCTTGGGTATTGACTAGTTTTTTATCTTAATATCGCTCGAATTTGGCAACAATTGGATGCAGCTTCTTGCTGTCCGGTTTCTTCTTCCCAAGGCGATGGACTCTGTGAAAAGTGATTCTACTCACGGTGTCAACGGGGACTTTCAGCTGAAACTTTTTGACACAGTTCTCACCATCTTCTTTAGTTTGCTCTTGAAGACCTAGGAGCACCAGGTTGTCCCGCATGCTTTGAACATCGAGGACGGACTCTTTCACCTTCCTGTTATCCGCAAATAGCTTCTTCACCTCGCCTGTGAGTGTTTTCACTGAGACAGGAAGGGTGTGGCTCTCTGGACAGCGTTTGTAAAGAACATGCATTTGTGGGATAAGCAGCAAAGTCTATGAAAGATGTGCCAAATCTTCTCTGCTAATGCCAAACAGCTTTTTATTTTTTGCCATTGACTCATTTAGTACTGGTTGGTCTAGGAAAGAAGACATTTTGATAATTTCACAAATTGAAATGATTTAATAAACAGGAGGCTCACCGCTGTATGGAAGAACCATACACAGCCACAACAGCCTGGCACTGCTGTGGGATGCAATCCCATTCATAGTAACAGCTATTCATTTTATATATTATATAGAGCTGTGCGAAAATACCTGATGTGTAGAAAGAATTATTTAAAAAAATATATAAAATGCGAGTGTTTTCATAAATTTGACCAAAGTAAAGAAAAACCAATGTCAAACCAATATCTGGTGTGAAAACTCTGTCAAAGCAGCAAAACAAATAAAAACCAGCATCAATTCTTCTAGATACACTAGTACACCATCTGTGGACATAGGCTGCCTCAAATCTTATATTGTCTTCATGTAATCCTGAAAGATGAGAGATCAGGGCTCTGTAGGGGACATACAATCTCTTCAAGAACTCCTTGTTCTTTTGTTTTTAAAGCTGAAGTTCCTGATGATATAGACTTAGACCAGTCGCTTGGTCTCACTACCATGAAGACCACTTTTTGGCAGACTTTTCCAAATAAATTGGTGGTCCGGGTGGTTTCTGCTAACTGTAAACTGTACTGCTGGAGATCTTTGGATTTTAAGGGGATGTAAGCATAAGCTATCCGTCATCTACAGCTCTGTTTCTGTGGCGACTGTGATTACTGTAGACCTAACTTTGTGTTTCTTAAAAAGAGCTTGAAGCACATCTTGACACCCCGACCTGCTTTGAAACATTTGCCTGCGAAAGACCCTACTGATGCCGTAAAACTGCCTCGTGTCTTGTTGAGTTCAGTCTTGCTCTATGATATTGATGGTCATTAGCACCCATTTGGCATAACTGCTTAATTATACAGTAGATCAAGATCCTACAAAGTTCCTGGCTTGTGTTGTAAGTGTACCGAGAACAGCTGATGCCATTTTTCAGGCAAAGTGCAGTGATGCCATATAATAAATAATTAGTTGATTTTTCCAAACTTAGTAAAATCAGGTTCCTCTGAAAGAGCAGGTGTGCTGAACTGGACCACAGCAAACATTAGCAATGATTTAAACATTTTCCTTCTCTTTATTAACAATCCTTTCAAACATGCATATATGACTTTCAAACATTCACAGTAATGTTTAATAAAAATGACATTTTTTTTCAAAAGCAATGCAAAACATAGAATAAATCATGTTTGTGAACATAATGGCTTAAACTACTTTTCATAATATCACAGTATTCCTCCTTTTCATTGATATAAATTTCAAAGCTATGAATCTCTTTTTAATGTTAATTCACAAAATGCAGGAAATGGCAACGATTCCAAAAAGCTAGTCTAACATTTTTTCTTCTTTTGGAGCCATACGAAATC
The DNA here is from genome assembly GCA_037176975.1 of Arrhamphus sclerolepis. Classification (NCBI taxonomy): domain Eukaryota; kingdom Metazoa; phylum Chordata; class Actinopteri; order Beloniformes; family Hemiramphidae; genus Arrhamphus; species Arrhamphus sclerolepis. The sequence goes on along the minus strand of JBAMYA010060177.1, from coordinate 10,178 downwards.
TAGAATATACACGTACATGAATAAATTTAAGCAAACTAAACATAAAAATTATGTTCATGAATATTCATGAAATTGTCGTTTTTCATTATGAGATGACTTTCTCAGGTTTATCTTAAAAAAAAAAGATTTTTTTTTTCATTTTTACTCTTGTTATTTTATTCAATGTTTTCTGAGGCTTGTCATTAAATATACTGGAGTTAATGGACTTAATGGTTTCACATCATTCTACAGTTTATAGATGTGTTCAAAGCCTTGAAACCTGTTTGACATCATTACATTTAAGTTCCAGATGATAGTTTTTTTGTCAGTTTGTCTCCAGACCTAATTCTACAAATTGCAGGTGGTAAGATTGATTGCAGTGTAATTGGTGGAAAAAACATTTAGCTGTCTTTAGGGGAAAACAAGGAAGAAAAAAAAGAAATCACAACTGTTTCAGTTAAACGTCTGCTTCAATGTCTGTGTATGACAGTTTCCACAAAAATGCATACAAAAACACAAGATGACATTATTTAACATCTACAATTTATTTTCTTGACATAAAGGCTAACATTTTGTGCTTGGGCAAATTCAGTCAATGGGAAATGAATGGCCTGACTTAGAATCTTAAAACCTAAATAAATAAATAAATAAATGAAAGAAAACTAGCGCACAAATGAATTGTTGCATAATTAAAACATCTAAAATGAAGTATCAAAATATGAGTCCCTCGCAACTGCAGTCCCTTTGGCTCACAATCTTTTTTACTAGCAGACAGACACACATTTAAAAAGCGGAACAGACAGACAAGGTGCAACAAACGTCCATCAGTAAGAACTAATTCTGCTGTTAGAAACATACAGTGACATCCAGAAGCTACAAGCATAGCAGCACTCACAGGTCGTCCCTCTAGTTTATCAGCATCCTGGTTATAGAGCAACACAGTCACTCATCAGTTCTGTCAACAAATAGCTCTCAAGTATAGCTTCAACCCTGACTGCCTAAACACCCAAAGTGCCTAAATGAGCACTTTTCATCTTCTGTTCCCCACTGGTTTTAAAACACACGAATGCATGCACACACATAAATATAGAGTCTGATTTTTATCAGGCATTCTTGTCTTCCACAGGATTTCCTAAAGCATTAAAACGCTGTTTCCACTCTCCAAGATAGGGAACTATAATTAGCAGAGTTCCTCACATTCTAAACACAATGTCAGTAGTGCTTTTTAAAAACAAACAAAAAAAATCACAGCTCTTTCCAGTGTGATTCGTTTCCATCATAATAAAAACGGCAATGGTGTTCAGAAGATACAGTCAAGTATTAATAAGCTACTTTTCATTGTTTATTATTTTTCTTCTACAAAACCCAATTCAGAAAGATTTTTCCCCTCACTAAGGGAGGTGGATGATTTTAATAACGGCTGACAACTTTAATCTAAGCGCTTCATGTGAATGAGCTGTTGCTGTTGTTTGATTCCTGTTTAGATGCTTGCATTTTAAAGTGGAAATATTTTTCGTCACAATTTTAACAATTTAGCATCTAATTTATAATAAGAAAGGGCTTTTGTCGATCTGGTGGACATTAGCATGTACAACAAGCTTGTTTGCTTATCGATTTAACAGTAGAAAAAAAAGCTGTTGGAGCAGCTTGATTGATAAGCTCTTTTGGTTTTGCACTTTTATAGACCACATTACACACTTTAAAATGCCATCCAGAATTATGAATTGCCAGGAACCCAAGGAAATACTTTGTCCTGAACCACTGTAATACTTCCTGAATGATGTAAATATTAATCATAAATGCTCCCCGGGCGCCGCACTGCGGCAGCCCACCGCTCTGGGTGCAGCAGCCCAGATGGGTCAAATGCGGAGAATGAGTTTCCCCACGGGGATAAATAATAGTAAATCAAATCAAATCAAAATCAAATGACACTACCTTTCCCTGAGGGTCTGTTTTCTTTGCAATAGCTATTCCAGACAGCTATAGTGAAAGGAGCATTAAATTAGTCATCACAGAAGAGGGACACATGAATTGGCACAATGAAAAATGTTTTCAGACAACCAGACAGGAAGAAGTGAATGGTGTTAGATTTGGTTGTTGATATGAAAAGTGCTTCAGTAATTGAGGGGGAAAAGCAAATCTCAGCTTAAAGCAGGAATGAATGAGGCATCTTTGATCACAGAAATGTATGGGCTGTCCTATCTGACAGGTGGAGGTTGAGCAGCTGTGCATGCAGTACGAAGGCTGTTTAACATGACTCCAGTCCCACAACAGCCGAGTGCTAACTCAGCACAAAAACACCTCACAATCGCAGTTGTATTACTGCGGCATTTAACTTGGTTAAAACTGACTGACAAGGACTGGTTCAGTCCCACGGAACAAATGTATTTTGGATATAAAACGTATTATTATGTGTAGAATAACCTACATCAACTTGCAGGGTCAGTTGTTGGCCCTGTATAGTCCAGCAGGAAACAAAGGAGGAAGTCTTCAGGAGGATCAGCAGCCTACAATGCAAAAACAAACAAACAAACATTTAAATACCAGTGAGATAGCTTTTACCTCCACTTGACTCCAAACACAGGAGTACATATACATACAAAGTGGTTGACAGTAAGCATCAGCTGTTACAGCTGTCAGGTCAGTTCAGATTTTATGCACCTCAAAAACTCACCAATAAGGAATATGGCCCCGAATTAATTTTGTAGCACAACAACATACCCATATTTAAAAAAAAAGCAAACAAACAAAAGAACATGGGCCCAAATGATCTCATGGAATTAAGTAAGATAGGCAATGTTTTGATATTTACCTCCGTCTGCATGAAATTAAGACATCTGAATTAACTGTAAATGTTCTTTTTAAATGCCATGTTTCTGCATGTTTGCTCAGGGAGACCAATTACTGAAAACCACAGCATAGAACTGTAGAACCACATTAGACAAAACTGCACAGGCATCCATGTACCAGATATTTGGTTTTAAGTGTTTTTATTTCTGCTGATCTCTCCATTCAGAAAGTAATACTGAAGAAATGAGAGGCAGCTCTGATGAGTGTAGCTGGCTGCAGTGTTAAATACTAACTTTGGATGTGGTGAAACCAGCAGTCAAGTTTTGGGGTCTGTCAGATGAGGATGTCACATTTTATAACATGTACTGTCAATATTCCTTAATCCCCCGAGTAGCAGTGTGGAAATATCCCTTTGGGGTCCAGACACTCAGACACTCAGCAACACACTCATGTCTGAATATGCATAGATCTCAGACGACTTCACTCCGTCTATCTCTCTCTTTGTTCCTCGCTAATGTTAACTGCAATGCTGGAGTGAAGTGAATCTTAAGAGTGCATTAAAATAGGGTATTACAATGCACAAGTGAAGCAGTATGAACCTCAGTTTCCATTCATCAGTTTAGACTGGCTTTAACTAGACTTGTAGTTCTCGAGACCAGTCTTGGTCTCAAGACCAGTCGACAGTTTTTGGTCTCAGTCTTGTCTCAGTCTCGGGTCTCTCGGTCTCACAGTGTCTCGGACTGGCCGAGGGGCCTCGAAGGAATTTGTAACCTATAATATCCAGGCAGGCACAGTTTTTTGTTTGTTTGGTTTTTTGATCTCATTACACGCCCCCTTCAAGTGGCACCAATCACATGAATTTTGTGTCACAGGTGGCGTTGGCCCTCATCCTCTCACATCCTCACTCCCCCCCGAATCCCCCTCTAAAGCACGGTCACGGTCATGTCCTGGGTCTGTCCCGGGGCCTCCTTCTGGTTGGACATGCCCGGAACACCTCTCGAGGGAGGCATCCAGGCTGCATCCTCACTAGATGATCGTACCACCTCAACTGGCTCCTCTTGATGTGAAGGAGCAACAGCCCAACACTGAGTTCCTCCTGAATGACTGAACTTCTTTTTTTGAGGTGGAAAGTGGTGTTGGAGTCTTGTTATTTTGTTAGATGATTTTGGGACTAAATAATAGTCATGTCAGTCCTTAAAAGCACTCGAGTCAATCCTCAGATAGTGTAGAAATAGCGGTCATGCAACTGCCACACATATTTGATCTCAGCTAATTGATGAAAACATTTATAGCAAGTTCACACACAAGACTGGATTATTGTGCCTGTAGTTGAATACAATCTCATATTTATACTAAGCAGCTGAACCTAGTATGGTGCTTATGTTCTACAACTCATGCAAAAATGTGAAAAAAATCAGGGTTTTTTTTGGTCTTGGGCTGACATAGTCTTGGTCTCAACTTGGTCTGTCTTGGTCTTGATACTCTCTGGTCTTAGTAGTGTTTTGGTCTCGGTTTAGGCGGTCTTGACTACAAGTCTGGCAAAATGAATATGACTCAAAGATAAGGGGCTAAAAATATTGTGTGTGTACATGGGGATGGGGGAGTTAAGGTGGACGGTTGAATGGAAGCAGGTAACAATGATTAGAAATCCAACAGGAGCTGAACATTAGCCAAGCACATGGATTGTATGAGGAGTACTTCTCCATCTTCTCCTAATTTAAAGTTCAAATATGCCATGCCCTCAACCTTCACAGTTTGCACAGCTGGAGGAGGTGGGAGTGACAAGTTAAATCTCCCCTTCTTTTGGATATTCTAGGAAGTACAAGTAAATCTGCACTCTGAGAGCAGAGAACTCTTTTAAGAGCATATGACATTATCATATCTTGTTGATAACAAGGAGCTTGTCTGTTAAGGGCCTTAGCAGGCAAATAACAGAATTTTGAATTCTATTCTACAATTTTACAAGGAGCCAGTGACAGGAGGCTAACACTGTAAATATTGTTGATATCAAGGCCAGACACATTACCTCATCTCCCGGCTTCTATTGCATAGTAAACCATGAACCAGTGAGCAATCAAGGAATTTCAGTAATAAACCCAAATATCAACCAAACCTAAATGGCTAATCCAACAGTAGCAAGTCTAGGACACCGTCCGATTCACAGCCCTCTGTTTCACTCAGCTCAGACCAGCAGTGCATTTTTCATTAGTGTACGGGAGCTTACATGATTGCTCTCTCTTTTATTTAATTTTTTTTGACACAACACTCTTCACTTTCTTCACTGGCTACATTCATAGCCAGACGCTGGCTATGAGATGACGTGCTCGAACATACGTTACTGCTAACTCCACATAGCAAACACTATGACGAGTGCTATAGTTTGCTCTCACCAACTTAGAAAGTTCTAGTGAAAAGGAGTGAAATGCTCTCAGGGATTGGCGAAAGTGCTTTGTCTCGTTATAAACTGAACTACCGGTAAAATAATTAAGGAAAATTTTTTGGGAATGGGTTTCAAGTCCTGTTGTGTTGTTTTAACCTAGCGATATTACGGAGATGAAAAAAGGCAAACAAACCTGATTAATATGCTGTTTGAACGACAAATCCTGGGTTACAATAACTTAGAAGTTCCTCGCAGTTGATACAGGAAATCAAATAAATAAATAAATAAATAAAATTCACATAATCCAGGGCATGCTAATCAGCTCCTTAAGCCATGCCTGATGTTTGGCTAGTGGTTCTGTTTCATCTTGCTCCATTGATAAATCTAGCTGCCTGTAACCAGCATAGCAATAAAAATGTCTTGCCCCTGGATTCCCCAGGGTCAGAAAGTACAGCGTGAACAGGATCAGCCCAAGCAATGTACCATACTTGATTTACATGTGTGACAGGGTCTCGTTGCATTCCATCATCTGGTAGAGTTATCTAGTTCTGCTATAGTTTAATGGGAGGTAGCTGAAGACCCAGTACTGCCAGCTGTTTCGTGCTCAGCTCCATTTTTTGCCCTGGTAGTGGTAATGTATGTGTAAGCTGTACTTTTTTCTTGAGTTCCACCAACAGAATGTGGCATTTAAAGTATTTTCTTGTGAATGTGATCTCAGAAGAAATCGCTGCCTCATAATGACCCTTAAATAGATATCCTCATCTCCCTTTTTTGTCTTAATAAAGTATCATCACATACTTTGTCTAAACAAAAGCAGTGACTTAAAAAAAAATATTGTTAAAATATTCATTACCTTTTTCAAATGAGCTTGTCCATAGGAAGGTGGCCACCTCCTCTGTACAATGACTCAACATAAGACAAGGCACTCCGCAAGGAGGTCAGACAGTAGCCTTCCTCACCTATCAAATAACTGAAATACAGAAAAATGTGTTAGCTGATACCAAAACATTGGTAAATAAATGTACAGACAATGCAATGGTGAGATCAAGCACTTACTCTGTTTGAGGTTAAAGAAATCACTAAAAAGGTATATTGAAAGAATAAAAACTCGCTTCATTTTGTTTCAATTGCCACCTTTGCCGTTTTTTCCAATAGTCAGTAAAAGGATCAAACAAAGAAATTTTTCAGACCTATTATTGTGAAGCCAAGATATCTGCAAGCCCTATTGTTGAAAAGAAATAACAGTGAAATGTGCTGAAAGAATGGTCTAAAGAGAAAGGAAGCAACATTTGTGTGGAGTGGTGAAAGAAATATTGTTCTTTTTGATGAATACATCAAAATACTCATGTCATGTTGCCTTGTGCCGAAGAGGAAAACATTATGGAGCGGCCATCATGCCTGTTCACAGGTGCCAGACGTTGCCATGCAACACAGTTCTCAGAGGTAGTTCTTAGAAACAGTGGTTGTACAACTTAATATTAGTGTCAATGGAAAGCTAAATCTTGAAGTAGATCTCAGTTTCTACAGTAGATGTTTGAGTTGATGAAGAAAAATGCAGACAATGTTATGGTTTTACACAGCCAAATATTCCTTAACATTTTCCATAAAGTCAGAACACATTTGATGACATTTTCCTTCATGTTTTAACTTGGAAGCGAACGTGCATTGCTCCAAAGCATTTTGTCTATGGAAATTTGTGTGTTTGGAAATTATATGGATTTAAGCTTTATTCTTTTTTTTTTAACGCACTGCTATTATGTTGAACACAACAGTAGGTAGGTATGTGGGAAGTGCTGAAATATGTCAAAGAAGTCTACCATTACATAGAAAAACTAATGAAGACGTCGTCACACTAATTTTAACTTCATTGTTGCCAACAATCCAGGGTTTCTTGATGTGATGATAATTCATAGTTATTGCTTTTTTGCATGCAATGAATTTAAGTTGTTTTTTTTTTTCCTGCTTACACTTGCCACTTACATTTACAACTTTCTGGAGTTGGAACAACATCAACTTTGAGTGCACCAACAACCTCTCTGCAAATCTATCAGAAAACAGCACTCTGTGACATGTTGCAAGAAAACAACAACATCTGCGAAATTACTGGCCTTTAAAACACAACTGCATCCACTGAGATATGGTCCTTGGAGCAGGGGAAAGTAACCATGATGTCTTTATGCGAATGCTTATTAGCACTGTCATGCAGCTGCTCTACCTTCATCTCATACACAACTAGATCTACAGACAAATCCCTACACAAGCACAATGATGTTTTAAAACTTTAAAATCTGAACTCAAACAAACATGGTGGTTAAAAAAAAAAGAAAAGTTTAGGCATTTCAGCATATTTTTTGGTGAACGAAGTGAAGAAAATCACTTACTGAAACAATCCATTCGACTGACGCTTTAGCTGTGCTCAGATTACTGCAAGACTTTAATGCACCAACATGATTGTTGTCCAAAAACCAATGACTTTACTCAATCAGCATTCCCATGTGCGCTGAGTTGATGGCTAATGTAGATGGAGACAGGACTTCAAAGATGATTACACTTACAACTAACAAAGGCACACCTTCTAGTTCCCCTTTGTTTTCACAGACTTTCCCAAATAACAGAATAATTAGTAGTTATGCTGGAGTCTTGTTGGTGCAGGTGTAGTTGTGTCAGTATCAGTGATCCATTCAAAGAACTTACTAAAATAGTAGAGTTGAACATAATAATAGTCAGCATGAGTTTTGTATGATAATAGCAGCTTTAACTGTTAGAATCAGGTTCAAAAAGTCCAAGAGCAATGTCAAACTGTAGACCCGTTAAAAAAACAAAAAACTTGACATAAGTTAAAAGCAGCAGAAACTTATAATGTAAGATTTTTAAGAGGAGTCTGGTGTTTCTGAAGTGACAGCACCGGTGGAAGGAGAGAATCATGAGGCCAAATCTCCAACCATTCAGCCATATTTCACTTCAATGAGTCTGACATGCAGCCAGAGCTCCGATCAAGTACTGAACGATTCAGTGAACTAATCTTTTGTATAAAACTTTTAAACGATTCCTCGCAAACTTGGGGGAATCTGAGGCTTGTGCCTAAAATCATCTCCTTTTGGTTAGTTCAGGTACACTCTGGCTTTGACATCTTGGTTTCTTGTAGAACAAAAAAAGCTGCACCAAACCACCAGGCCCAGGGTACTGGTCACTGGAAGCCTTCACTTTTTCTTAATTCAATTAAATGTGGTGTCTTGAATAGCCTCATTTTGTCATTCATTAGTTTGGGTGAAGTGATTAGTCTCTGGTCTTTCTGGATTCTGATGAGGTCAGTGGGCATTGAGGCTGAGAACCACAGCTCTGGAACATCATAAAGCACCAATTTTAGGGGGAAAAAAAATACCCTAATTATTTTGTGCATAGCAATATTACAGCATATTATTATCTCATTTATGAGCCTGAGCTCACATCAAAGATGTGATGTAATTCATCATAAAAACACTGTAAGGGGGGTAAGGAAACAGAAAAAAGTAATATGGCCTCCTTTTTTTTGGCCAATTAGTCACTACTGAATCAAAACAATTTGTGAAAAATAATAGGATGTTGACTCACCCCTCATGAATGAACTCCTCCAAAGCAGCACATTCAGACATCAGCTGGGGATACTGGCACTTGATAGCCACAAAGGACAGGATGGGTAACAGATCATCTGCGCCACTGTCAGGTGAAATAAGAAAGAAGTCGTAATTAAGTTGGGGAACAAAAAAAGACAAAAAAAAAAAACACCCAGAAATAAATAAGCAGAGCAGAGGCTGTAGGAAAAAAAGTCTGGCAATTACAAAATATTCATTCCTCAGGGACTGAGTAAAAACATAATCAAATGTACGTCTTAATGTGGTGTGTGTGTTCAGGGCTGGAAACGATAAAGCCATTTTCTCTCCCTCCAGCCTGTTAGGAGGATAAATTGCAGCTTTGGAGATGACAGGCTGATATCATTTTCCTTGTGTGCAGACAGTGACCGTTTGTTTATCAGGACTCACACGCAGGGCTAACTGCTGATCTGCTGGCTTGCGTGAGAAGGTAGGTTGATAGCCCTTGATTGACCTGGCTGCACGCAACTGGATACTCTTTCTGCTGGTTCTGGAAGGTGTGGATAGGCTCATGTAACCGCGAGAGCTGGACCTCACATGCACACACAATTGCAAGCCTAAATTATAATCTTAAGGAGTTCACTTTTGCAAACATCATTCTCACACGCCAGCTTGTGTATCTGCATTCCAAGTACAGAATGTGTTCCAGTCACGAGCATAAATACTGACTTCAGAGTAAAGGTTGGCCTGATACTGGGTTTGTCCCGTCTTGCAGTTGATTAGAGGATAAAGCAAGTAAGAAAAAATTAAGGAATGGGCAGACAGAAATAGTTTTTCCCTCTTAAAATCAGAGAGACATATTATTTATGAATGCAGTGCAAAGAAAAAGACAAAACCATTCACAAAATAAAGCGCTAAATGATCTAGCTACGTAAAGGGCAGAAATACAAGGAAAATATTATTAAAAGCTGAAGGGGATATGGTGCATCAAAATGAGACATTAGAACATTGTTATGAGGATGCAACCACAGAAAATAAGCAAACTGTCAAGATAGATTTATGTTATGCGAACAGGTCACCTGACATGAATATACTGTGCAAATAGGTCACTAGACATGAATACATTATACGAACAGGTCACTGGACATATAGCTTATAAAGGATTTATAGCTTCTATCAACAGAAAATGTTGGCCAAAGCCACTTCCAAATCCTGAGTCAGGCCTCAAACAACTTTCAATGAGTCACAGAGAAAGGAAACCCATTTTTACACAGACTAAGAAAAGCATCAACGTATGTGCCAGCACTGAGCTGAAACCAAGACAGGAAAGCAAGAACTGGCAGAGTGGAAGTGGGAAAGAACACACTTCAAAACTGACTCCACTGATGTTAGAAGTTAGAATAAAAAACTGATAACAATTTTAAATTCAGTGCTTATCATGAGAACTTTCATGTTTTATA